>NW_012193715.1:154380-165554 GCF_000504015.1 Erythranthe guttata | reverse complement strand
TATATATATATATATATATATATATATATATATATATATATATATATATATATATATATATATATATATATATATATATACCACAACCATCAACTTTCATAATCTTATAAGAGAAGACATTAAATTTAAAATGAAAACATTAAATTAAATTATATAAAAATTTGTATATACTTATGATTTTACTTTTGTAAGTGACATGTGATTCATCATTTGGTGCTATTTGTTCAGTCACTATATGTAGTGGGAAACGTATTCACTATTTTTCTATTTGAAAAGGGGTAATCATAATTTCATAGTGCAGTCAATTAATGAAAGCTGCATCGGTAAATTGATATTTCATCTTTTTTTTTTTCCCCTCTTTGAGCTCAATGTTATGTCATCATGAATTTGGCTATTTATTTATTTTATTTTATGGTGGAATTAATAATAATTTCTTTTATTATTATGGGCATAATATAACATGATATTCCAATTTAAGATTTTATTTTGAGTTCAAGTCGTTTCTTGGTTGTTAGTTTCAGAAATTGATTTGTTTTTTTAAGGACAAAAAAAAGGGAAATTTTTTCTAGAAATAATAACGACTTGAGATCTATGTAGTACGGAAAATTCAAGTTTTTAACGTTTTCGTGTTGCGTGTATCGTATACGTTTCGTGTCCGACACCCGAGGACACGTGCAGAACATCTTATGAGTGCAATTTCTTACAAGTTAGAAACATATTCGGACTACTGAATTTTTAAATATTTTTGTTGATTCTTTAATTATTTACATGATTTAATGATCAATTGCAAATTGCAAATTGATAGTTAATAATAATATTTATTTTAAATATGTTAGTATGAAAATACATAAAAAGAATTTATATATAAATAAAAACTTATATATGTGTTTAGAGCATATTTATGAATATACCCTTATACTTTTAAAATTTACATGTTCTCTCAAATTCCCGTATCTCCGTGTTTAGGACATATCATTTCCCCATTTTTTAGTATCGCCGTTTTCGTATTCGTGTTCCATAGCTTGAGACTGATATCTTAACATGACTTTGTACCTTCTCTAATAAGTATAGTAGAAACTCGATAAATTAATATTTGTAAATTAATAATCTCACTTAAGTTATAATTTCTCCCGATCCCTACTCGATGAGAACGTGCTAAATTATTAATTTAAAAAAAAATGAAAATACATTATTTTCGAACTATGAAATTATAAAAAAACATAAGATATAGCAAAACGTTGTATTTGATTTTTATTGTTATTTTGGAGTGATACATTTAATTTATATACTTTGGTACTCGTGGATATCAAATTTTCGAAACAATTGCTATTTCCAAGACATTGGTCTCAATTTTTTGCTTCGAATGTTACATTGTTTATGAACTGTATCCACATTTGAAAATTTAATTACATAAAAAGAACAAAGCACCAAATTAATCACATCCACTCTCCATGTTTTATGTACACTAAACACTTCACTTGGAATATTCTATTTAAACAAATTTGTCCCATTTTGTATTTGGTACAACTTTTCTTTGTGAATGGTGGGCCATGCCTAAAGGCCCATGACGACGAAGGTTCAAGTTTGTCGTAATCTAAATAGTCGGGTTATGTCAAGAGATTTATGAGAGTATATTTTTCTATATAAATACTTATAAAAATATGCAATTCAGTGTTTTGAATTCTCTGAATTCTTTTATCATATAAAGTTGGCTTGAGCGTAAAAGAATGTCTGTCGGGATCAATCTTCGACGCCCTAACATTTTTTTATGACGCAAGTATTACCCATGCGAGGAATTAGAAGTGATAAAGGAATTGCAAGACGTGACGTGGAATCAAAACACACTAGACATGTATATTTGATAGAAATTATAAATACTTGAGATATATTACCAAAATGTTTGGCAGTCTATCCCAAGTTTGCTAAATATTGCAACAGTATTTTTAAGTCTCATTTTTCATTGCCAATATTTTCTAAATTAAACTCGTCGCACTTTTTATTTAGTAATCCAAAAGTTTAAAAAACTCAGAAGTTGGTGATCATAAATTAAATGAAAATAAAGTGATATCAGCAATAGCCTTTGAAAAGTGATTCTAAGTTTTTTTTGTCGGAATAAGTTTTCAAATCTTTGCAATATCAGTTTTTGCGTCTTTTTTTCTTTTAAAATAAGTTGTTTTAGCAAAAAAAAAAAAAAAAAAAAAAAAAAAAAACCACTACTTGATGAACTTCTCATATAATAAGTTGTCTTATCATTAACTTAACTTATAATCACCAACTTCTGCTTTTTTAAAAGCTTTTACAAACACTACCTATGTGTTTATAACTTTATTTCCAAAAGTCTCAGTTTTTTCAAATTCCATGAAAAAAAAGCTTTCAAAATTTATTTTAAGAGAAGTTTTACGGTAGTATTTAAAAAAAATGAAATAGAAGCAAAAGCTGATATTTCAAGCTGAAGCAATTTAAAAAGTGATTATGAGAAGGAAAAAAAAAAAGTCTGTTAAAAAACTAGTGTGTGATTATAACAAGACTTGTCCTCCACCAACGCCACCATCAACACGCAGCCGTTTTGAATATTCCCCACCTCTTCTTATTTCCCGCATATATTTTATTATATATACATATATATATATATATTATATATACATACATAATAACAAACTATCTGACAGAGTGGTACACAAAAACCCACACACACACATACACACACTGAATCAACCACACACACACACACACACACACTACTGACCCCTTCCCCCCCCCCCCCCCCACCGCCGCCAATGTTGCCTTACGCCACCGTCGAAGAGGCGGAATCCGTCATCGGCAGATCCCTCACGGCGGCGGAAACCCTATGGTTCAATTACTCCGCCACCAAATCGGACTACCTCCTCTACTGCCACAACATCGTCTTCCTCTTCATCCTCTTCTCCGTCGTCCCCTTCTTCTTCCTCTTCCTCGAATTCTTCTTCGAGAAATCCGTCTCCCCGTACAAGATTCAGCCCAAAGTCAAGCTCTCCTTCTCCGAAACCCTCCACTGCTACAAATCCGTCATGCGCATGTTCTTCCTCGTCGTCGGCCCCCTTCAGCTCGTCTCCTACCCCTCAATCAAGGTGCAATTCAATCTCATTTCCGTCAATTTGCTTTTCCATTCGTCGAATTGAAAGATGAATTTCATGTTTTAATTTTTTTTTTGTTGTGCAAAAAATTTGATTCAATGTGGAATAATTTCCATTCGTTTGAATTAAATTAGGTTTTGATTCAATTTAGATCTGTTTGTTATTTATTTATTTATTTTTTGTTTTTTTGTGAAGTTCATTGGGATAAGAACAAGCTTACCTTTGCCTCCACTGTGGGAAATCGTATTGCAACTATGCACGTATTTCATCGTTGAGGACTACGGGAACTATTGGATCCACAGATTTCTGCATTGCAAATGGGGGTACGATAAAATCCACCGGGTGCACCACGAGTACACCGCCCCGATCGGTTTTGCAGCGCCTTACGCTCACTGGGCGGAGATTTTGATACTCGGAATTCCGTCCTTTTTGGGGCCCGCGATTGTGCCGGGTCATATGATTACGTTCTGGTTTTGGATTGCTTTGAGGCAGCTCGAGGCTATCGAGACTCACAGTGGGTAATGCATCATCCCCCTTTTGGCATGCTTGAAAATGCTCGAGTTTTTTTGATTGATTTAACTGTCGTTTCTATCTTGTTTGCTTTATTTGTTTTGGCTAATTTTGACCGAATGATGGGTTAATTGTGGTGCTAATTTGCTTTCTTTTTTACCGTTTGCTTTTGGGATTCTGATTGATCTGCTGGAAAGTTAATTAATTGGTGGGGATTAGGTTAATAATAGTGGATTAACTTTTGTGCACGAGGAGAAGGATTAGGAGGGATTTCTTTCTTCTTTCTTTTCCATATGCCTTTTCGTTTTCTTTTTCAATTTGTTATTCTTCTCTTTATTTCTTTAATTCTTAAAGGGGGTCATTTATTTTAAAAATTGTGTTGTACTTTAGTAAAGTTAAGTCTAGTTAGTGATTCCTTCTTGTGAGATTTACACGACCTCCTATTTTTCCCAACGTATTTCTTTTCTAAAGACAGTATTAGTAAAGTAATACGATACACATTCCCCAGAAAACATATTCTGGTGTACAATTTCATCTTGTACCGTCTATCTTTGTCGAGGTCGGTCTGAAATGGTGATAAGTTGAAGATGAAGACTTAGATCATCGATCTCTGTAGGAGGGTTTTTTCTCTACATATATAAATCTTTAGTTTCTTGGGACTATTTGATCAAGTACCGTTTGGACAAGTTTTTACGTTTGAAACATTTGACACATAATAACTAAAGATGAAATATGTAATGAGCAATTATTGATTTGTTGCTCATCAGGCATGTCGAACAATTTTACCGTAACCACTGGTTCATGATACTGTAACTACTGGTTACTGATCACCATTTAAGACTATTTGCAGTATTATAAACATATTAGCTAGCAACTTACATCATATCAAATCTATATATTGCTTCATTCTATATGATAAGGCGAAAGGATAGAACTTACTAAAAGACTATCCACATTTCGTTAAAAATCATCGTTGAGTCGGAATTTAAAATTATATGTTCGTCTACTGCTATGCAATCCTACTAGAGGCATTTTTTGACATCGGACCCAAAAAGTGCTGATTAGTGTTGAAAGAAAGACCAAGAATGCTTTGTGATCTCCAATGCATGTTAGGATGATTTTGTCTTGATTTTAATTTTTCGATGTTAAAGATAGTTTCTATATCTTTATTTGGATAATGCTACTTATTAGTGATTTGAGAAATGCTTGTATCAGAATGGAGAAAGCTTTCACCTAGAAGTTGTTTGTGTCATACGAATCTCTCAATTATCGAACTATCTTCCCTTTTTCTAAAAAAATCTCCGAAGTATTAATGTTCTTTGTTTAATGTGTATGTATGTAGTCACTTGTTGGCATCTTTATATAGAAACAGTATCTGGGAAATTGTCATATTCCGTTGAATTAAGAGTGTGCTTACCGTTGGGTTAAGTATGAAGGCTTTTATTTATCACCTCCATTTTCTTCTTCTGTATATATAATTTTTCTTTTCAATTTGTAATTGTAAAACTTCTGCAGGTACGATTTCCCTTGGACACTAACAAAGTATATTCCTTTTTACGGTGGTTCGGATTACCATGATTACCACCATTACGTCGGTGGACAGAGTCAAAGTAATTTTGCATCAGTATTCACTTACTGTGATTACCTTTACGGCACCGACAAGGTCAGCACCAAGCCATTTTATTTTCTTTTAGTACGGTATATTTTCCGCTTCAAAATATTGCGTTTTTTCACAATTTTTAGTTTGTTTTGGGTTTATTCTTGCAGGGTTACCGCTATCAAAAGAAGGTCCTTCAGCAGGTACATAATCGTCATTTGATTACTCTTCTATACGTTTTATTAATTCTATGCCTTTTCTAACAAAAGAATATATTTTATCTGGTCCAGTTCCGAGAAGGCTTAAATAACAACGTCGAGCAGAATAATAAAGTCGATTAAAAATTGGGATTATAAAGAGCCTTCTCAAGGTAAATATGCCTTTTACCACAATGCTCGTGTCTTTCTTCTAAGTCGATCAATGTAGAGGAAAACCTTTGTCTTGGTTCTGGTGGGGGTTTTTCGAAATTTGATGTTGTTATATGTTGTCTCAAGGAAGACATACTGCTCTAGTTTGTATTTTCTTGTACTGTATTGATGATGTTCTAGTTTTAATCCAGTGGTTTGTAACTTTTAGTTCTTTAATTAGTGAATTTGTTACATGATTGGCTTGTTTTGCATTATTAGTGTGGCATGAAATATGAATAATTTGAATGATTAAGACGTCGTTTGGTTATCAATATTAAGTTCGGTAATAGGGGCTAGTAAGACGAGATTCGTATTTACTTAATCCGGCTGTAAAAAGCAGGTCCCGCAATAAATGTTACTATTTCAGTGAGACGTTCGGTTGACGAGATTCGTATTTACTCAATTCCGCTATTAAAAGCGAAGTTCCGCAATAAAAGTTGCTATTTCATTAAATTGTAGTAATCTAGCCATGTGATTAATTTTGTAGAGTGACTAAAAAGTGAAAAGACAATTTTATCCTCAATTATATCTTAATTTTTTTTAATTATGATAATCTTTAGATAGATGTCATATAATCCCATAATTTAATACGATATTTAATACAAGGTACTAGGGATGAGAGCAAGTCGGATTTATCAATCAATTGAACCGTTAAATTCGGCAAAAACTGTCACGTTGGATCAGGCGGATAGAGCCATCAATAGGATTGGCAGGGGCGGACCCAAGCTTTGCTTTGGCGGCTGCCTCCCCTGCAAGAAATTTATTTTGCCTTTTTTTTAATTGTTTTTTATATTTATTTATAAATTATATAGTGCATTTCACACCCCTCCCCCTAAAAAAATATATATAATTTTAAGCTTAAAATTATAATAATGATAATATATTTTAGATTATACTTATTTTCAATTAAAATAATTTGAAATACTTACCTTCTTATGTTGATGTTTACAAAATATCCAAAAGAAAAAATTCAGGGTCGTTGCCCTCGAACACCCGTAATTTCATAGTGCGTTTTCCCCCCAATCGCCCGACGTTGTTTTGTTTATATTATCTAGATATACATATTTAGATTACACTGTTTGACTTTTTATCGTTGATCTGCACATACGGATCTGGGTGTTTGCGTGTATAAATAATAAAGATTTATCCGATTTTGCGTAGATAGAACTGCTAATTAATTTAGAAGTTGGGGTTACTGGAGCATGTCTATTTCGACAATTATTATTTAGATTACATCACGTATCTATATATCACAATTCACATAGTATATGTGTACTAGTGTGTGTATATGACTATAAAATGAATATTTAAAATAAAACAATCCATTATTGGTTATGTACAAACAAGTTGCATGCATTTATATATCGGCTTGCTGTCATCACCCCAAAATGCACAAGCAATATAAAAGGAATTTTCAACCCTTTATTATTTTGTACATGTAAATATGGTCTTCTATAATTGAAATCATTAATGAATGGCAAAATATATTCTCTTATTTGTCTATTGGCATATATATATATATATATATATATATATATATATATATATATATATATATATATATATATATATATATATATATATATAACCATTTTTTTGGTACTAATAAAAAGAAGTCACCATGGGCATGGCATATATACCGAAACAATATGAAGAGTGTAAATCAGAATATCGGGAGAATTGGAGAACCAGTAATTATCTTTTGTAATAAAAAAAATTAAAAAATTGCGTATTGCTATTTGTAGAATAATTAGAGAAACGACAAATGTCACGAAACGTGGACATTTGAATTAAAAAGAAGAGAAAAAAAAAAAAAAACTCCAAATCAATTTTGCAAGAATCACATTCTGTTTGCACATATGAAATAGTAGGAGTTGGTAAAATGTTCGATTGACAAGATTCAAACTAAATCAGGCCCGCGATAAAGTCGAAACGACAATTCAATGTTACTATTTAATAAAATTAGTAGCTACTCTACCCCTGGTAAGTAGTTTTGTTGACAAGATTCAAACTAAATCAGGCTCGCGATAAAGTCGAAACGACAATTCAATGTTACTATTTAATAAAATTAGTAGCTACTCTACCCCTGGTAAGTAGTTTTGTACCTAGTCACTTAGGCATGTATGGGGTCGCCTTTGGTATAGAGCATTTTGTGCTCGACCCATCACTGTCGTGTCTTTCCTTGCTCGACTAATTCAAGTAAATGTTTAGCCAAAACAGTCAAGCTCGATTTAAACTCGACTCGTTTACACCCATATATGTAACCGAACGAGGCCTTACTTTATATTGTGTTGGTGGACTCGCAATTAGTAAACAATTGATTGATAATTGTTATGTAGGCCCATTAGACTATGTTCTCCAAATATCCAACCAGCTTAATGGAACTATAATGCTAAAAGAAGTTAAGTTGGCTTAATTCTTCCTATAATTACTCATAATCATCATAATTACTAATTATTATTGGTATACATGATTTATCAATCCAGAAATTGCTATCAAATTCTTTGGATTGTTGTGAAGACTCAATTTTAAATAATAATAATAATAATAATAAATAAAGATTCTTTTTTTAAGTGAGTAGAGACATCATCCATAAATCACATGCTTTAGGCACAAACACTACTACTACACATGATTACATTTTTGAAAGAGTAAAATATAAGCTTGTGAATTTAATAAGATCACCACATTTATCATGTTTTCAACATGCACATGACAATAAATATAGACTAATTGAGTTGTTTAATAACTTACATCATGGTTATGAAACTCTTACCATTTACGATTCGATTTAAAAATTCAATTATATTTTGAGTTCTTGAATTTTCAATTTGAGTCTTGAAAGAAATTCGATTTGACATAATTCCATGATTTTTTATGATTTTATTTTTACCATTCAGTCATTTTTTACGATTTAAAATGTATCTTATTTTTTATGTTAAAAATAATATTTACTATTTATTTGAAATTAAATTAATTAAATAAAAATGATTATAAAATATAATTAAATAATTTTTTTTTAAATCAAACTATAAAATTCTACTAGAATATTGTATAACAAAAAATGAGTTAGAAAATATTTAGTAGGCTTACACAAATATTTCTTTACACCCCAAGTATAGATATAAATTTTTGTTTACAACTCGCAATTATTTTTACCGTATAACCGTTGCTAAATAATTTTTTTTGAAGTGTTATGACTTTTTATATAAGAAATGATATTCTTACTATTCACGATTCATACGATTTATGATTTCTAAAGTTAGGAAAATGATTTACAATTTGATTTGCGATTTAACAACAATGACTCACATCGCTCGATGAATTGGTCAAGTCTATGTTACATTTTTTGCAGTGTACATCAATTCATCGATGTTTGTTAGATAAGTATGACAAATCGAACTTTTTGAATTTGATTGTGAGTTGAAATATATCCAATTTAGGCTAAAGTTAATTAAGACAAGTTTGTTTTTTTCGTTATTTTTCATGTAGCGGATTTTGAATTCAGACGAGCCCGACCCATAATCGACCCATATATTATCATTCGTAAATCGTAATGCTCAATCCGTGGCAGCTTTTATGTTTATTTTTTAAATTTGGTGAGTTCACTCGATGCACCACTGATTTAAGATGAATACACTCACTCCATCTACTTTTACAAAAAAGGGGATAATTATTTATGAGACTTTCTCATTATTGCATAAAGACTTTATAGATTTCTTTTTCAGAGCATCTTTAGTCGAATTATTGTAATCTAATTCTAAACCACATACTTAAGTACCTAGAATACCCCCCACCAAAAAAAATAATTCATTACTTTTTTTTTTTTTTCTTTCTAATAATCCCTTAACTATTTTGATTTAATCTATTTACACCCAATTGATAATTCGAACCATAATTTTACCCCAAATCTCATCAACCGACTCATCACTGTTGATCGGTCGTTTTTCTATCGTTGACCTCCATTAAGCAGCATCGATCGATCAACGCCAGCATTGATTAATTTTTATTTATTTATTTTTCAGCGCTTTTGACCGTCGATCAATTTCCTTTTTTTGTCACCTCGACCATCCAACTGCCCCGTCAAACATATTGTAATAGTGTTAAAATAGTATAATAATGTCAACACAATACAATACATCGAAATAACCGAAAAACAAAAATGATCAGTAAAAAAAATAATATAAATGTCAAACATCGTAATATAGCATTCAACATAGTTATATATAGCGGTCAACAAAGTAAAATAATCACTATCGGTCAACGAGAACACAAACAACGAAAAGAAAAAGGAAAAGAGGAAAAAAAAAAAGTCAACGCTGGTCAACGATCAATGAAGAAAAATAAAGAAATTAAGATTAGATTAATGTTTCAAATTTTTGAAATGGATGTGTTGAAAGGATATATAAAATGTAATTTTGTTATAAAAGTTTAACTTGCCTTTACTAATAATAATTGGGCAACTCATAGACTCTTGGGAGAAACTAAAAAAAAACATTGGTTATAGAAAATTTATGTTATTGTAAAGAACCCCTAACTAATTTATCTTTTCTCTTTTTACAAATTAAAAGTGAAAAGGTATAGAAGATAGAAACACATATTTATAAGATTTAAAGTAAATTAAGCAACATCACATTAACTATTTTATATTGAAGCACAAAATAAGTTTTATATAGAATATAAAATATTATATATGGTTCAACTTTTTCGCGATTTAAATGAAAATCTATTAAATATTTACTTATGTTTGTATTTTTTCGCTTTTCGTGAAATAATTCTAAAAAAATCAGAGACGATGGGTCTGTATTTGTGACCACTTCTATGAATTTTCTTATTAAGCTTACATACACACGGAACGCAGGCAAATTTGATTTATAGAAAATTGAAAGCAGTAGTTAGAAACGAACCAAACGACCCATTGTTTGACCGTCGATCGACCTAGTGTGTCATATTTATTAAGTTTCTCATGTGAAAACAAACATTGGTGTTTGTTGAAAGAATTTATTACCATTGAATGAAACAATGGGGAAAATGAGGCAAAAATAGATAGGATATATATATACTTGGCCACAATTTGTAATATACTTTTTCCCGTGTGTTGATCATGATATCTGTATCTAAGATTTTATATGTGTATCTAATGCTTGTGAAATGACAAAAGTACCCCTGCATGTGAATTGATCACAATCAATTGTACGTCACCAACTCTTGGAAGGTTTTGAAAGAAAATGGATTTGGTGAGCTTTTTCTTGCAGGGGTATATTTTTTTTGATATATATATATATATATATATATATAATTACAATTATATTTGTTTTGGTCAACACTGGTGCTGTCTTAGGACAAAAAAGAGAAACCAGGTGCATAATTCATTGAATTCCTAGGTTGCCCCCCCTTTCAAATACCCATTTTTGGCTGTTTCCATTGCCACAGCAAATATTATATATATATATATATATATATATATATATATATATATATATATATATATATATATATATATATATATATATATATATATATATATATATATATATATATATATAT
>NW_012193715.1:131834-154280 GCF_000504015.1 Erythranthe guttata | reverse complement strand
TATATATATATATATATATATATATATATATATATATATATTCACGGGAAGAAATATAAATAATTGAAATTTTTTACTACCAAGAGTTGGGAAATTGTTCAAAAAAGTCCCTTCAAAATATTTTATATAGTTACAAGTTTGCTCGCATATTTTAAATTTGCTAAACGTTTCTCCATCAACAGTTAATCAGATGGGGGTTTTGATTATTACGGATAGGTAGGGGTGTTTTTCGTTATTTAACCTAAGTACAGGGGAATTTCCGTAATTTACCCTTTAAAAAAAATAGCTCAATCTATATGTATATGTATGTATATGATGCAAAAGAAATTCATAAATTAGAGAGATATCAAAAAGAAGTTGTAAGGTGGAAAAGTAGGAAAAGAAACAAACAACAAAAGGACTATTATGACCCACAAAAAGAACCATACAACAAAGGAGAGAAAAGACCAAGAATAATAATGTTGTATTAATGGCATCAATTCTCGGTCTATGAGATGTTACACTCATGCAATGAGTAATTTTAAATCGTATATTTATACAAATAATTATTTGTTAAGCACGTATATGTATGGATGTACCTGTTATTATTTGTAGATCTATGGTTAAGATCATTCGATATAATTCATCGACTGTAGCATTCATAAAAACCTCAATTTCACGAGATCGCGTGAGTATGACTTACAAGTTGTAAAATTAATTAAAAATATCCCAACTTTGAAGGTTAAGGAAAAAAAAAAAAAGAATAGATGCAACACTCGTGCACTCTTGTGATTTTAAATCATAGAGTTACCAAATAATTATTTGTTAAGCACATATATACATGGGTGTGCGTGTTATTATTTGTAAATCTGTAATTTAAAATTACTCGATATATTTCACCGATTATAGGATCCATAAAACCTCAATTCTCGAGATAGCGTGAGTATGACATACAAGTTGTATACATAATTAAAAATATCCCAACCGCGAAGGTTAAGTTAAAAAAGAAGAAGATAATATTGCAATTTGATAGAATAGTACTAAAAATAAATGTTAAAATTTGACATTGAAAATTAAATTCAAAGTTTCTATAATAATTTGGTGTTAAATATTTCAAATTTATTAACGAAAACAAGAAATTATTTGAATTTGTTAGGATGAATGATTTTAGAAATGAATTGTAAACTAATTAGAATAGGTATGATTTATTATAGTAAAGAATTTGAAATTCATTTTATATATATTTATTTTTTTAATCATGATTCCTTTTTGCAAGTCCTCTCATAAGAAAAATCAAAATTTATAATTGAAATGCAACCTTACGTCCCTATCACGTGAAATAAAGTATTAATCAAAGTGTCCGCATGTGTATAACTCAACTGATCCGAAGGTGGTAAGTTGGTACATATTATAAGTATTAATCAAAGTGATCTGCATTGGTTGATTTAGCGATTGGAATAAGTGAACTTGTATCAATTGACTCAAATTCAAAGTCAACAGTCATTAGATTAAGCTCGTCAGACATGATTTACGTCTCGCATATGGATTATAAATATACGAGATTGTAGGTGTATGCGTATGTTTGGCTGCGATTTCATTTAAAAAAAAATATTAATGAAAGTAAATAGGATTTAAGTAGTGTAAATTAGGGTAAGAAATTGATGAAAGTAGAGAACACTAGTGTAATAATAATAACTCAACTACACTGTACCTTATTCTCTCTCTCTCTCTCTCTCTCTCTTCCTTTCTCTTTCGCCATTCCTCTCTCTCTCTCTCTCTCTCTCTGTCTCTCTGCAGACTGAAGCTAGTTATAACAAATTACAAATACCCAAAATATCCAGCTGAATTTCCCGGCAATCACGCCTGACCCCTTTTTTATATTCCACCCCGGCGGCGCCACCCCTTTCGCAAGGATTCGCCGCCGGCGTCACCCATGGACCACCGTCTCCCTCCGCCGGAACTTAGGAACACAGTTATACTAGTGCCACATTAACATTGACCTTGTTTTTTCAACGTTCAATTCCCTTTGTTACGCAATACTAATGGCCCCGACAAACGCCGACGCGTCGGCGGTGGTGGAGTATTCCTCCTCCGGCGCATCCTCCGACGAGCTCGCCGCGAAGGCGGTCCACAAGAGGTTCGAGGGGTTGGTGTTGGTGCGGAACAAGGCGATCAAGGGCAAAGGCGCGTGGTACTGGGCCCACCTCGAGCCGGTCCTCGTCCACAATCCCGACACCGGCTTGCCCAAATCAGTCAAGCTCCGGTGCTCCTTCTGCGCCGCCGTCTTCTCCGCCTCCAATCCTTCCAGAACCGCCTCCGAGCATCTCAAGAAGGGCACCTGCCCCAGTTTCACCTCCGCCCCCAAACCCATTTCCTCGGTTCCCTCGCCTTCTTCCATTTCCCCTGCAACCACCACCACCGCCTCCCCTTCATCCCAGCCGCCCCACAACCACCGCAAGCGCACCTCCGGCAGCCGCGCCGGCGGCGCAAATCCGGTCGCCTCCGTTCCACCATTGGCCATTGTCGACCCTTCTAGATTCACCGTCGATTTGTCTTACCCACCAGCCGTTTCAATCGCTAGCACTAGTTCCGCCGCCGCCGCCTCCGGCGGCGGCGGCGGCTTATACAGCCGCCACCCCCACCACCACCACCACCAACACCAGCAGCAGCTGGTTCTATCAGGTGGAAAAGAAGATTTGGGAGCACTAGCAATGCTGGAAGACAGCGTGAAAAGACTAAAAAGTCCGAAATCATCACCGCCGGCGCCGGCGTTAAGCAAAGCCCAAGCCGATTCGGCCCTCGATTTCCTCGCCGATTGGGTTTACGAATGCTGCGGTTCTTCAGCATCGTTCTCAACCCTCGACCACCCCAAATTCAAAGCATTCCTCCACCAAATCGGGCTCCCCTCAATTTCAAGAAAAGAAATCGCCGGCCCCAGATTGGACACCAGGTACGAGGAGGCCAAAGCCGAGTCCGAGGCCAAAATCCGCGAAGCCATGTTCTTCCAAATCGCCGCCGCCGGCTGGAAGCCGAACACCTCAGCCGGTCCCACTCCCGCCGGAGACGAGAACAACCTCGTCCACGTGGCGGTCAACCTCCCGAACGGAACCCACGTTTACCGGAGGGCCGTCTTCACCACCGGCGACTACGTCCCGCCGAAATACGCGGAGGAGATTCTATGGGAAACAATCACCGATATTTGCGGGGAATCAGTGCACCAGTGCGTGGGCATAGTCTCCGACAGGTTCAAGTCAACGGCGTTGCGTAATCTAGAGAACCGGCACCGTTGGATGGTCAACATCTCCTGTCAGTACAAAGGCTTCAACTCTCTGGTCAACGACTTCGGCAAAGATCTCCCCTGCTTCAAGAACGCCGCCGCCAACTGCCTCAAACTGGCCAATTTCATCAACAACAACTCCCCGATACGACGTAGTTTCCGCAAATACCAAACGCAGGAATACGGCCACGCCACTCTGCTCAAAACCCCGTTGCTCGGGTACAAAAGATCCGATTTTGATCCGGTTTATACCATGTTAGAGGACGTACTAAACTCCGCCAGAGCTCTTCAGCTACTAATTTCAGATGAATCGTACAAGACCGCGCTAACGGAGGAGCCGATCGCTCGAGAAATCGAAGAAATGACGCGGGACCCGCATTTCTGGACCGAATTAGAAGCGGTGCATTCTTTGGTTAAGTTGATACGAGCAATGGCTGAAGAGATCGAAGCGGAGAAGCCGCGAGTAGGGCAGTGCCTCCCTCTCTGGGAGGAGCTCAGGTCGAAGGTGAAGGAGTGGTGCTCGAAGTTTCACGTGCCCTTTGGCCAGGTAGAGAAGGTGTTCGACAAAAGGCTCGAGAGAAACTACCACCCTTCTTGGGCGGCCGCTTTCATACTCGACCCGTTCTATTTGATTAAGGATGCTAGTGGGAAGTACTTGCCGCCATTCAAATGCTTAACGCACGAGCAAGAGAAGGATGTGGACAAGCTCGTGACGCGGCTCGTCTCGAAAGAGGAGGCTCACATTGCGGTTATGGAGCTGATGAAGTGGCGGACCGAAGGGCTGGACCCCGTTTATGCTCGAGCGGTGCAGTTGAAGGAGAGGGATTCTATCACGGGGAAAATGAG
This sequence comes from Erythranthe guttata, assembly GCF_000504015.1. The sequence continues at coordinate 150,178 of NW_012193715.1, read as the reverse complement.
GATCGCGAATCCGCAGAGTAGTCGGCTCGTTTGGGAGACGTATCTTAACGAGTTTAAGGTTTTGGGGAAAGTGGCGGTTAGGTTGATTTTTCTGCAAGCAACTTCGTGCGGCTTGAAGCGCAGCAATTGGGGTTTAAGGAAATGGGCTAGTGCAGATTCCCGTTCGAGGGCCCAAAAGTTGATATTCATCTCGGCTTGTTCGAAGATGGAGAAACGGGAGTTTTGTTCGAATGGCGAAGATGGTGATGACGTGGAGCTTTTCGGATTGGAAAACGGTGACGATGATGTCATGAATGATGTGTTTGTCGATACACCCTAGCTCCGTGTAAGGTTTCTCGTTTTTTTTTCTCCGTTTCGTTTGTTTCTAAATATAGGTTACTTTAGTTTCTCTATCGATTTTTTGGTGAACAAGATTGATCTTACGTGGACTATGATTTCTTGTTTGTAACATAATGTTCAAGCTTATTGTATGGTTCGTCGAGAATTCGAACGAGTGAGAATATAGGACAAGTTTTTTTATTTCTCGACATTTATTCTAAATAGTTTAGACATTAGTTTAGACATTAGTTTGATAATTAAAGAGGCTGTTTTTTAAACTCTTATTTGCATTTTGGTTGATGTAATTTTCTTCTTTTATTTTACTAATCGATCGATTTTTCGGCTGTACAACTTGCTCCCTTTTAACTCGTTTTCGGGAGTACAAAATAGCAAATTATAATTTACTTGAATATTAATGGCGAATTCGATTTTTTGTTAATTAACAGGAGCATTTGATGCAGACATCGTTCGAACGACGAAACCACCATGAAAAAAAAAGGTTGGATTATTACATCAAAATTTCTCAAGATTCTCTCGAAAAAGGGCTTCCGTTTTTCGAGTCGAAACGAGGCACTAAAGAGACCAGGTTTAACGACCTTAATTAAGCTAAAGAAACCACTTCCTAACGTTTCTATTTCCGTCTCTACACCGTTCAATTGTGCAACATCTACCCTTGATGGCACACACCCGCATGGGTGTGTGCGTGTGTGTGCAATCCGAGGACGAATCGCACATGCGCACAATGCAGGTATTATCGTTTTCTTGATGGAACGAAGGCTTATTCTTGATTAACGGGTAATTAATAGTCGTAAGTATTTGTTATATAATGTGTTTATAGTTCAGAGAGTGTTGTAAAGCTTTTCACTTTCGAATTAATATTTCGCTAAATTAATAAAATTTTGCTAGTACGTAATATTAATTTATAGAGATTTAACTGTATTATGTGCGCACTTGGCTTTATTTATGCAATCTAATTAATTAATCGTTTGGTGGAGAGACATAAATTCTTGTCGGCAAGGGATTAGTATTTACATACCTACAAATTACAATTGTTTGTCTAATCAAATTGAACAAAAAAATGATTAGTATTGTAATACTGACTGCTCAACTACTCCAATTTTTAATAATAGAGTATTTGAATAACTCTAGAGTTTAATTTTTTTTTTTTTTAAATCATATCAAAATTTATTTTACTTGTGCAAAAAACACAGTAAAAATCGCGCAACGCAGGCGCTGCGAGTGTGCTTCCTGCTCGCAAGAAAAGAAGAGCGATAAGGTTCGGTTCAAAGTATCGATCATATCTTTAAAAATGCCGAGTAACTTTCAAATCGAATATATTCAGGGGTGGAAATTTGATGGATTAGATCGAAACTAGTATTTTTGAAAAAATTACGATTATTTTCAGGAAGTGAAAAATTAATTCTCAATTCCGTTAAAAAATAAAATAAAATAAAAAAAACGATAAATCAGAATTTCGGGGATTGGAATGAAAAAAAAATCATTTCAAAATCCAGAATTTTCGGATCGGAAAAAGAGGAATTAGGAAAATTCCATTTTTTTTAATTAACATAACATATAAAATGCATAATGATGAGCATAAGTGTAATTTTTGGAATTTTTGGAATTAATTTCAGAAATTAAAATCTCATATAATATTCTAATTCCGATTAAAAAAAATTAGAAAATTTTGGAATCGGAACATTCGGAATAGGTAATGGAAAGTACTGTTCCAAAAATTGGAAAATTTCAAATTGGATCCGGCGAAAGTCATAAATTTCGTTTCAATTTACACCCGGCCCCTAAATATAGTTCAGATTATTCTACTTATACTTTGCTATTGTGTCATTATTCAAAAATTTTACCGGTATGATTATATGATTGATTAGAATTTATACTCCACTTACTAATATTGTAAAGAAAAGATAAAAGGGGGTGCAATGATTAATGCAGGAAGACAAAAACAGTATCTTTTTTTTTGGCAAGAATCTTTCTCCACTACAATGCTAATGAAATATTTTGATTAGCAATGATTTAAGTATGTATAGTGTATTTAGTATTTAATGTATATATGTCTCAAGAACATATGCTAATGTATGAGAATGATTGATTCAAGAATATTATATATATATATATATATATATATATATATATATATATATATATATATTGTTCGCGTAGGGGAGCCCGCAGTCAAGTTTCTGACAACGATCTCTTTAGACCGCTGGAAAAAGTCTCTACAAGAGATGTATTCGTCGGAATTAAGGTTTGAGGAAGACATTTTTGCCAAAAGAAAACGTGTACTGTTTTTATTTGTTGTATTGAATGATTCTCACCTTCATCGATCCTCGATTGTTGGGAAACTGCTCCATTTACCTGAAATCTCGGGACTTGAGCATCGGGGAGATCCTCCCAAGTTAATAGGGGAAAACAATTCAAGAAAGAGTGATAAAAGAATAGGAGAACGAGAAGAACGAAGACATGCGTTCCTCGTGTGTCTCAACCGTGTAAAGCAATTCAATCGTATGAACTGCATACCTTTTTTGTGGAGAATAATTTGTATAGATGAGACCTAAGTCTTTCAAAGGAAAAAAAGTATTCCAGAAATTTGACGTAAATTTGCTTCTGCGTAAATTTTTTATCGAGTAATCCATCGTGGACCGGAGTTAAAAAAATTGACGAATACAAATATCTGGACTACCAAATCTACCCCCATCATATGTAATGATTTTAATGTAAAATTTTGATAATTTATGAAATTATGGTAATCTCACTAGGAGCAATCATGCTAATAGGGACAATGGAATGTACAAAGTTACATTAAATTAATAATAAGGTCAATTATAGTGAATGAAAATCCTATGGATTTAGAAGTGTGTTGTTTTGATAGAAAAGTTTATTTACAGATAAAAGGACTTTTAAGAGATTTATTAAATTAATATTCTTGAGAGGTCTTCTAATTTTAAATTAAAGTTGAACAAGTTTTATTAAGTTTAATTGTTTTTCCCGCCTTGTATTTCCATAATTTAAAGTAGGGTTATAAAAATGTATGCATGGTTTTAATTGTTATGTTTTGTAACTTAGATTTTATACAACCCTATTTATTTGTTGAAAAAAAAATAAGTTATAAGAAATTTGGTAATTTGTGTGCGTACTCGATGTCAACTCGATGAAGTTATATATTTATCACTCATCGTGATATACGATATGTGCTATTGCGTGTTCAGAAAATTCCAAGGGTATAATTGTGAATTAAAAGTATAAGATTTGGGAATCGGTCTCGTCACTTAAAATTTCATTAATTGGAAAGAGAGGGAAAAACGCGATTTCGAGAAAAAAAATCCGTACTTTCTAAGAATGCCACCAACAGTTTTCTAATCCACAAGTACACATGAAAAGAATCAATGTTAAGGATTATAAATCATTATTATTTCAAGACCAATTTTTTTTGCACTAGTGAGTTGTGACATATTCTAAAAAATATATTTTGAGCTATGGTTACTCATTACTTAAAATCTTCCCACATCGAATAAGCATTCAATAATTATTTATGAATAAATAAATTAAATGACATTTTTTCCTGAATCGTATTCGCTTAATTAATTATTATTTCTTTAATAAGACTACATTAAAATTAAGTGTTAAATACAATTTGCCCCCCTCAACATCAATTATTTTATATTTTAAAATTTAAAATATAATAAACATAACAATCTAATAATTATTGGATCATATAAAATTAAAAAGTAACGATAATTAAATTATTGAAAAATATTTAAAAAGTAATATATATTGTATAAAAATGAACGAAAATATATTTTAAGAAATTAATGAACTAAAATAAGTTTAAATACTTAAGATTACTAGTCGTTATATATTGATTTTTTTAAAATTTATCGATATGAATATATTCAATTAATTGGTCCAACAATAATTAGATGTTATTTATTAAATAAGTACCCAAAGCAAGATAATATTTTTAAATTTTAACATATTGCATTTTTCAACAGAGATTTCAGTTGTATAATTTAATTATTCTTTTAGTTATTTCTTTCAATAAAAGTTTTTTTTAAGATATTAGAATTCAAAATACAAATTAAACTGTACTTGGGGTTTTAAGATATTAGAATTCAAAATACAAATTAAATTGTATTTAGGGTAAATGTTACAAATGATACTTCAAGGGGTAAGTTGTACTGAGGTTATACTTTAGGCTTTAAACTCTATTTAAAAGAGAACAAATTCCTGTGGAAGAAAAAAGAAAAAAAAGAAAAAAAAAAAAAACTGACGGACAAGAATAATCTTACGTGTCCAGTTTCGGACCACAACCGCTAACCGTTTCAATTTCCCTCCAACAAAACCCCTCTCTCCAAATTCGCCGCATTTTCTCACACTAAAACGAATATCCATGTCGTCTTCCTCGATCCCCGCCGTCCAACCGGGCAGGATACGGGTCCTGAAACAAGCCCCGGATCCGAAGCCGTCGGGTCCGGTTGTGTACTGGATGTTCAGGGATCAACGGCTGAGGGACAACTGGGCTTTGATCCACGCCGTCCACCAGGCCCACCGTTGGGATGTGCCCGTCGCCATAGCTTTCAATTTGTTCCATCAATTCAAGGGCGCGAAAGCTCGGCATTTAGGGTTTATGCTCAGAGGCCTCAAGAAATTGCACTCCGATCTTCAATCAACTCTCGACATACCATTTTTCTTGTTCCAGGCGAGTCGCGTTTTACCATAAATTTTCCTTATTTATTTATCTGATTTTTAATTTTTATCTTTTTTATTTTATGATGGGGTAATCCTTTTACTGCTTTGGGGCAAATTTTTATTGACTTGTAAGTGTTTGTAGAAATGACTGAGAGAATATTAGATCTTGGTATTGAGCATTTACTTTGCTATCCATGTAGATATTAAGTTTGTTTTAACGCTTTATCAATAGATTAGTGCTGCTAATAGCGAACCGAACTAAGCTCGAACGGGTTTTCTTTACGGATACTTGATTGTGATTATAATTTTTTCTAGAGATTTTGTAATCTTGGAATTTTGCAATTTTGTGATGGAAAAGCAGTTTCTTGTTCGTGTTCGTTAAATGTTTTAGTTAAAATCGAATTAATAGGGTGAAGCTGTGGACACTATTCCGACATTTCTGAAAGAATGTGGAGCTTCGCTTTTGGTGACGGACTTCTCACCGTTGCGTGAAGTTCGAAAATGGAAAGACGAAATCTGCAACAGTGTGAATGAATCAGTATCTATTCATGAAGTTGATGCGCACAATGTGGTGCCTCTTTGGGTGGCATCGGACAAATTGGAATACGGCGCCAGGACGATAAGGGGCAAAATCAACAAAAAACTTCCCGAATATCTAATCGATTTTCCTGATCTCGCTACCCCTCAAAGAAAATGGGCTTCATCGATTAAAACTATAGATTGGGATTACCTCATTGATGATGTTGTAAGGTGAGTTACGAAAAAACTCTTTTCTGAATTAATATTTCGACTGTGCTCTATCTAATCCTATGACCAGGCAATGTGCAGAAGTTCCGGAACTCGAGTGGTGCGAGCCGGGCGAAGGAGCTGCATTAGACGTACTAACGGGTGTTAAAAACGGTTTCTTGAAAACGAGATTGAAGAATTATTCTTCGGAGAGGAATAATCCGTTGAAACCCAAATCGCTTTCTGGGCTTTCGCCGTATTTGCACTTTGGGCAGATATCTGCACAGAGATGTGCTTTGGAGGCACGAAAAGTTCGTAAACTCTATCCCGAGGTGTGTAGGGTGAATTTCTCTCATCATTTATTCAATTTGAGTTCCCTGTTATATTATTGGAGTCGAATCGTTTAATTTTGATTTTGTTTGCGACTATTTTGAAGGCTATTGATGGATTCTTGGAGGAATTGGTTGTGAGGAGAGAACTCGCTGACAACTTCTGCTTCTACCAGCCGCATTACGATTCGATACAGGGTGCTTGGGAGTGGGCCCGTAAGACTTTGATGGACCACGCCTCTGATAAACGTGAACATTTATACACGTGAGTTGTTTTAATTTTCTTCGATTTGATTTATAACGGTTGCTTAAGCCGCGAAAGATTGATTTTTGTTTGTAGGAGAGAGCAGTTGGAGAAAGCGCAAACTGCCGATCAAGTATGTAATCTCTGTCGTGTAAATATTTTATAAATAAAAGTGGACATTGCATACGTAATCTGTTCGTGTTGTTATTTTTCTCTAATGGTTTGATCCGCCCGCTTTCTTTCAGCTATGGAATGCTTCTCAGTTAGAAATGGTTCATCACGGAAAAATGCACGGTTTTATGAGGCAAGCAGCTCTCTCGTGAATGTTTTTTTTTCTCGTATTCCTGTATCTTTTGTATTTTATTCGATTACTACGTTAGCCGTAATATACTTCAATTATATAACATTCAGAATGTATTGGGCAAAAAAGATTCTTGAATGGACTAATGGACCGGAGGAAGCTCTTGCAACGTCAATATACTTAAACGATAAGGTAATCCGACGTACGATAATATATATATATATATATATATATATATATATATATATATATATATATATATATATATATATATATCAGTGATCCGATGTGGATTTAATTTTTCTCGTTTATTTCAAGTGCAGTATCATATAGACGGCAGAGATCCAAATGGTTACGTTGGATGCATGTGGTCTATATGTGGAGTGCATGACCAGGTCGGTTTTGAAATTTCTCGTTTCTAAAGAGATTACCGTATTATTGATCCTATTTTTTCACGATTTTTTTTTAAATATAATCGTGAGGCTTGATTGGTTGGTCGACTATATAGGGGTGGAAAGAGCGACCCGTTTTTGGAAAAATACGATACATGAATTACGCGGGGTGCAAGAGAAAATTTGACGTGGATGGATATATTGCATACGTAAAGAAGATGGTCGGTGAAACTAAGAAGAGGAAAGCGGAAACTCTTCTTAACGGCAAAGCTAAAGAACTGCGTAGTTAATCGTTGGTTGGCTTTTGCTTCTTAATCTATAGTCATTAGTCCCTCCTTAATCTTTTGATGTTAGTAATTATGAATCCATTAACTTAGACGACATATTATCGTGTAATTTAAATGTCAGTAACGAATTCTCTTAACAGCGATTTCTCTCGAAGGGGAGAGGTTTAATGGTGTTCGTAGGATAATTGTTTTGTAGTAAATTTGTACCCTTATGGAACTGGATTGACTTTGTTGCAAAATTCAGATGATGAAATGAAAATTTTGTAAATTTACGAGCTTTTTTTGTTCGTAACATAGATATTAGGAAAACTACAGTTTCAGACCTTCAAGTTTGCTTCGATTTTACATTTGGTCCTCATGTTTCAATAATTTAATATTTTTTTGTCATTCTCGTCAATTTACCATTACTCTATTAGTTAAGGTAGTGACGGACGCATGCTTGATTTCGTTAGGTACTAACAAAAAATTGACGGAAAGGACAAAATTATTGAGTTTTTTTAAAGATGAGGGATTGAATCTACTTTTTGAAAGCAAGGAGGACCAAATTTGAAACTGATGTAAACTCAAGGGACAAAAATTGTATTTTTAGACCAAGATTTCTCCTTTTGGCTTAAGGAAAACAGTTTTCTCAATTACTCCCTCTTTTCCATAGGGACTTGCTTTTTACGGTTTGAAAATTGCTATTTACGGTTCATAACTTTCAAACCTTTATCTCTCTAGCAAAAAAACCTCTCAAAAGCTTTAGAAGGGAATTTTCTTAAAAATCATTCACAAATGAGATCATCGGATGAAGATCGGGATACCCAACATAACGAGGTAAAATTTCATCTTCTCGATCGAAAAAACTGGGCAAAACACGTAAAAGCCCAACTTTGGTTTTTACGATAGATTTAACAATATGGACTTTGGTTTTTGTTGCAGTTTTGAATAAAGACGAATCTTATCAACCGAACATGTTCTTAACTCCTACTATTTAGTCACTAGTACCCAACTTGGACGTCCATTCACGCAGTGCACGCCCAAGTTAAGTGTGCAAGCTGCATTTGGGCGCCCGAGTTGGGCGTCCAGTGCAAAAAAAAAGTTTTTTTTTTTTTTTAATTGAACGCCCAAGATGGGCGCCCATGGCGTGTATGAACGCCCGGAACGGCCGTTCGTACACGCCTTGGGCGCCCATCTTGGGCGTTCCAACATGTTTTTGCGAAAAAAAAAAGCCCTACAATTCGATTTGTAGGGTTTTTTAACATGAAATTGTCGACCTACCCAATGCATATTACACATAAAAGAGTCGAAATTACCTCAAAAATCGAAGCCCAACCCTTCTTCGAGCTTGATTTCGAATTTTTGATTTTTTTTTTTTGCTATTTGCAGTTTTTGGATTTTTTTTGGGAGATTTTGGGGTTTTAGAGAGATAAAGTGTTTTTTGTTATGAACCGTAAATAGCAATTTTCAAACCGTAAAAAACATTTCATTTTCCATAATAACTGTCTCCTTTTAAAAATATTTTATTCATATTATCTGTCAGTTTAGATTTTCAATATTGCATTAAATGGATTTTTTTCCTTCTTGTTTTAACCTAATTAATTCTACTTTAAACATTAACTATCTCTTATCACGCCATCAAATGATTAAGATTATTTTAGTCTTACTACATGTGTTTTTTTTAATGTTCTAAATATCGGTTATCGGGTTTGAGGCGGTTCGGGACCGCCACACGATAAATCGATGCGGCAGTGATTAATCGTAGATATATCGGAAATAAATCGGTTTTTTTATTTAGTGTAATATATTTATAAATATTATTTATTAATATTTAAAACGTATAAAACAAAATTGAACTTGATTCTCTCCTCATCGTTTATATATTCTAATCACATAACAAAAGTTTACATTAATAGTGAAATAGAGAATGCCGCCCCGGTGTCTGGATTGTTTTGTATTTTTCTTTTTTTAGGCTAGGTTTTTCTTACGGGGTCGCTGAGTTTGGGTTTGATTGAAAGAGATAATAGGTTGGAATTGAAAAAATAATAATAAGGGATTATTAGCAAGACCCCCCTCATCTAGTAAATGTAGTTAAGAAAACCCCCCCTTCCAAAAATAATTTGAGAAAACCCCCTTGGTTAGTATTCCACCAAATATTATTTTTATAACTCCAAATCTACCCTTAATTGTCAATATACTATTTTGAAACCCTAATTTCTCTTTCCCAAATTCACCATCTCTGCCTTTCACCACCGCCACTGCCTCTTCCCCGCCGTCCACCGCTACCGCCGCCAGATTCTCACCAACCACCACCGTCCCCTCGTCGTTCCACCGCTTCCACGTTTCCGGCGAAGACGAGTAGAAACGGCGGCAGAGATCCCAGCTCGTAGATCTTGTATCTCTTCCGCGTGAAGTGGTGGCTCCTCCACTTGGCGAGGTCGATTACCATTACTCTGGTGTTGAAGTAGCAGGGCTTGCGGTTTCTGAAAGTGGTGGAGAAGAAGGGGTTTGAGTTTGACCAGAACTTGGGTGTGAAGTAATTCATAAACAAATCTGGATATATGCTCTCATTTATCTCTTCCTTACTGTAATTATCGCATTTAAATTTTCAGCCAAGGGGAAAAGAAAACTCCCACCAAGTCCGGCGGTGTGGTGACGATGGGGGTGGCTGATTTTGAGTTTTTTTGTGGATCGGAGGGAGGACGCCGCGTGTAGAGAATTTCGCGCATGCTGAAACCTTAATCGACTATGTACATGTTCAATAGTCGATTAAGCTAATCGACTATGTTCTAGCAGTCAATTAAGGTTGATCGACTCCATTTTTTTTTTTTTGATTTTTTGTTTATTGATTCCAAGTGTATAAATCAATTATAATGTTTGTATATTTTTTGTTTTTTTTAAATATAGTTTATTTTGCATTTTTTCGCAATTGTGATTTGTTATGTTTAGTAGCAGATTCTTAATCGACTATGCTTTAGCATAGTCGATTAATATACTTGATATAGAAAAAAAAAATTAAAAAAAAAAAAAAACTTAAAAAATTTAAGATTTTCCTTAATCGACTATGACGCATAGTCGATTTAAGACTAATCGACTATGCTTCATAGTCGATTAAAAAAACGGAAAAAAAAAAAAAAAAAAAAATCGCGGAGCGCGTGACCCAGTAATGAGGTGGCAGGCGGGGGTAAAGCTGGAAACCATAATGGCTGAAAATGGGTGTGGATTTTTCTCAAATGGACTAAAGTATTTTGGGCCTACCTCCATTAAAAAAAGTAGTGAGGGGATTTTCTCAAAGAGCCCCTAATAATAAACACCCTATTTTCCTTGTAATAAAAAATAAATAAATAAAATTAGAAAAAAATATTTTTTCGATATATCGCTCAAAGTTTGACCCGATATATCGGTTTGACCCGCCCCGATATATCGATTTGACCCACCACAGACCGCCTCGGACCACCTCACTGTCAAAAAACTGATTTTCAAAACCGCCACACAAATATCGTAAAGGTTTATGCCCGCCACCGATATGACGGCCGATATATCGGCCGCCACAACCGATATTTAGAACACTAGTTTTTTTCTAAAATCAAGATAAATTTATTGAAATTCTTAATATTTGCATATCGGCCGCCACAACCGATATTTAGAACACTAGTTTTTTTCTAAAATCAAAATAAATTTATTGAAATTCTTAATATTTGTGCAAAACTAAAAACTACAGTCAATAAGTAACATAGGAAGTAGATTTTAATTGCAACATAACATGTTAGAATTTCATTTATTTTCATCTTTTGCAAAAAAGATGTTATCTTTAGCAAAATAAAAGACGCTTCACTTTTAAAAAGATGTTATCTTGAATCATCCATTTTGGTAAAGCTTCCAATCTTTTTTTTTCAATTAACCTCAATGAAAAATAGAAGTGGGCTCGAGTCACCTCATCTGATTAATAAGCTTGAGTTTATATACGTTCGTCGAGTCGACTCGACTCATTTACAACTATACTCCAAATGAAACGTTACATAATTTTACAAACATCAAGAAATACTTTTCAAACGTAAACATTATTTAACTTTTAAATGTATGCCAATGAACATCAAAATTGAAGATATCGACTAGTCCACATCTCTGTAATTGGGATGGCAACAATTCATCAACAAGTCAATTAACTCTTTCCCCTAGTAATAAGTTGTACTATATTTGGCCTCATTCAAAAAGTTATTAAATAATAAATCAATAGATTTAAAAGAAAAAAATTATTTAAAAAAAAAATCCATAAGTCTGCATGCATTAGATTCCATGAACAAAGAAACAAATAAACAAATCTTATTGGAAGTACAAACCCCAAAAGTGAACTACCAAGATTTTTGACAACTCAAACATGAATATTATAATTACATGCAAAAACTTTTGTCTTAACCTCAAAAAAGACACACAATCCAATCTCCCCATTGACCATAGTCAAAAGTCAAATCAAGATGCTAAACAACAACTAGTCAACAAGTCAAACATGCTAATTGTCCAAACCCCACTTTTTTTTTAATCAAGATTCACTAAATTAATATAACAAAATACCATTAATATAAAATAATTAATAATTATAACAATTTTAGAAATACATTTAAAAAAAAAAAAAAAAAAAAAAACACAAGCTAAGAAGGAGATGGAGTAAACCCCTTATCATATAAATCATTAATATTGCCACCATTGTAATACCTGCAAAGAACCTTGCATTTGACGACGTTGTCGTAAACGTAGAACCCGGGTGTAACCATGATCCTAACCATGGTCGGGACGAGCTTCTTCGCCCGATCCCCGCCCATATCCTCCATATAAACCGGGTCGAACCCGGCCCCTTTATCCACCCTGAATACAGGTAGGGCCGGGTGGACCGAATTCGCCAAAAGGTGAACCAACCAAACCGCCTTCGAAGCTCCGAAAAAGGCCTGCAGGAGGGGTTCGGGCCATGCCTTGTTCCAACCCAACATTGCGACGATTTCGCTCATTTTTCTGTCGCAGAATTTGCTGAATTCGTCGCTGAAATGGCGAGTCCCTTTGTTCAGTACCTCGTCCCAAGTCAACCCGTTTAGCCGACTGAACATTGCGAAATTGGATTCGCAACGGTCCAACGGGTTGAGGATCGGGTTCGGGCCTCCCTTTTGGAATCCGATGGATTCGAAATCGTCGAAGAAGGCTTTATTTAGCAAGGCCTCGAGGTAGAAGAGTAGGCCTTTAGGGTTTCTTGAAAACGAGATCTTGATATCGTAGGCTTGTAAAAGTGACGAGATCCGATCGAACACTTTCCCCCCCATTTGACGTAATTGACCCGCTAAAGCCCGGCTTAGAAAACGGACCGAAGATCTCGAATCGGAGACTAGAATCAAGAAATGCTGGATTACTCTTTCTTGATCTCCGATTTTTACGAGGTGGTAATTCATGTTACGAGACGGCGATTTGTGCTGCTTTTGGTGCTGAAAATTATTATTATTAATGTTATTATTATTATGGCAAACTTCGAGGCCCGATTTCAAGGTGTGGCAATAGATTTCGAGCTTGTTGAGCTTCTTCTCGAGCTCGGACATGGAGTACTTGAGCTTGGAAGCTTCTAGAATGGCCTCGTCTCTCTTTCTCGAAGCCTGGATCAGCTTGCCGGAGAGCTCCGCCACCACAATTTTCCAGTGATCCTCCCTAGAGGAGGTGGCGGAGGAGGGGGCGGCGGCCCCCTCCGACGAGGATTTGGGGCTTTTCTTGAGAGCCAAAGAAGATAAGATGGATTTGAAGATGACGTTCGGAGAGGCCATCGAGAGCCTATGGACAACACTTCCTCCGCCGCCGCCGCCGCCGCTGCTGCCGCCGTTGTTCTCCAGTGGGACGACGGAGATTTTCTCCCTGCTGCTGGGCCTGCACTTGTTGCACGAAACGCCGACCGAGACGTCTTTCTGGTGGTGATGCCGGGCCGCCGTCGTCTTCGACGAACCTTTGCTCCGGCGATTCTCGGAGGTCGCCGGCGTGTGGTGGCGCGTGGAACCACTCTCTGTTCTGGTGTCCGTGTATTCGCTCAGGGGAGTTGCCCTGAAACTGCTTCTCCCCTGTGAGAATTCCTCTTCCTCATTACCTTCTTCAATCTAAAACAAACACACACACACACACACACACAAAATGAACCCAAAAAATTCGATTCAGAAAAAACAAGAAACCATTAAAAAATGAATCTTGATGTGGGTTTTTTCTGATTACTTTAAGAAACCCACAAACACCCACACACAAAAACACACACACACACACACACTAATATGCATATACGCATATAGATACAGATTGGTGGTGGACTTACCGGAGTGAAATGGGGAGGGTGGAGCGGAGAGAGGGCGGTTTTGGTGGAAGAAGATGAATTCGCCGCCATTGATTTCATTCTCTCTCTAAAAAAACTTCTTTCGCAAATCCAATTAACCAACTACACAAAAATGATTGATTTTTGCATGGCAAGATTCATACTGTGTTTAAGGTTGTCTTCTTCTTCCTTGGATTTCAGAAACGATCTTGTAATTTTCTTTTCAGCCCAAATATTATATTTGCAGGTTTGTTTTTGTGAGAGTGATACCAAACAAAAAAGAAAAAGAATAATTAATTATAATAAATTAGAAGTATATTCAATGTTCATCTACCCCCAAACGCCAGAGCAGGACAGTCACTAAATGCAGCGGGGTCAGATGTCACGCGCCGCTGAACCCAACATTTACCTCTGTTTTTCCATTTTTTTTTTTTGGTTGGGTATTTGAATTATAATCGGCGCGTGAGGTGCACGCGACACGAATGTAATTTTATTTATTGCATGGGCTTTTTGACTGGATTATATGTGAAAGGGTGAATTACGAAAATCCCCTAAACTTATTTTAAATTATAAAAACCACCTCCACCTATTCGTAATTATCAAAAATTCCAGAGATTTGTTTCCGTCTTACACCAACCCCGTACAGTGTGACTTTTCACGGATTTTTTTTTAATTCCAGGGAATATATAGAATTTACACCATTACAATATTTTCTTTTATTTATCTTCTATTTAACATAAGGTATAGTAGACTTAGACTGTACACATTTTCTTTTAAAAAACTCGATCAACAGTTAATTAGAAGGGGATTTTGGTTATTACGGTTAGATGTTGATATTTTTCGTTATTTAGATTAAGTTGAGGGGGTTTTTCGTAATGTACCCGTGAAAATGGTGTTGACGGGCTGTTCCAAAATTTAAAGGAATTTGGTGGAAGAGTTATTTATTTATAATTTTATAGAGAATTATAGAATTTATGGTAATTAAATCAGTTATTATGTACATATTTTTTTTGTACTTTGTAATATGATTGGTGGATTTACTACAAAATAATTGATTTGGTGGAATTTGGTAATAGATTTTTTTATTTATACAATTGTACAATTTAAGGTAATTAAATAAGTTATTAACCATACGAGAGATTTAAACCACACTAGACTAACCATGTGTGACAAGCTCGACCTAGCGACCGTTGTCAAGGGGATTCGAACTTGGGTCAATTGACCCAAGCTCCCTTGCTTCCAACCGCTAGGCCACCCTTGCGGGTTTTATTACGTCCATTTTATTGTGTACCTTAATGTCCATTTTTATTGTGTACCTTGTAATATGATTGGTGGTTAATGCAATTTGTGAATGTTAATGTAATTTAGTTTAGGGGAATTTGTTCAAGTCTATCATATATAATTTCATTAGTAATAACGAACATCAAAATATTTTTTGTTTCGATAAAAAAATATTCCTTGTTTGTTATACCCAAAAAAAAAATGTTTTTGTATTTGTTAGGTATAATGTCGAGGTCCACCGACAATTTTTTATAACTTACTCCTTCCGTTTTTTTTTCAGGTATCGTTTTAGCTATAATTTTATTTTTCATATTAACTAACATGTTAGAATGTTGAGATGGGACAATATTTTTTTTTTCAATTTTACCCTATAAATAATGAGAGATTCATAAACTGATAAAGAGAGATTTAAAACCACAAAAGGGTTCATTTTGTCAAATACAAATTATATTTCTTAAGATCAAAACTATTTATTAACTTTCTTAATTGGTGTGCATTAACCTTAAACAAAACTTATTTTATATAAAACGTAGGGAGAAATTGGTAGTTTTCAAATAGTTGCTATAAATTAATTAAAAAATTTAAAGTCACTATCAATTCTCACTATACATTTCATGACTAAAGCATGAACAAAATATCTATATATAATCTACAATCACAGTGTAACAAAAATCGAAATGAATTCAAGCATTCGAAAGTGAAATCGAAAAAAAATAAAAATCATTGCTTATCTTTCGATTAAGAGTTGTAACACTCGAAATGCAATTTAACCTTACAAAATCAATATTTTAAAATATCAATAAAGACCTAAAAATTTTGGATAAACCTAATAAGATTCAATATTATACAAATCGAAAAATACCGTTTGAATTGTAAAACTCGTGTATATATAATCTCATATATGTGCTTCATAACTCTAAAATGATCTTAACATTTTGAGATGTATAACCAAGATATGTTTGTTTTGTAAAAGAATCTAAAATAAAATTATTTTAAAGTTTGAATTACACTTTTCACGCTACGAAGCGTTGATCTCTCATTGTACATTCAACCTTTGTCGTGTGGAAGTGCAATGAGAGCTACCTTCGAGCTTTATTGCACGGATATAATGTACATTGAGAGTTTCTGGACTCGTAACACAATGTATACATCCTTCGTAAAATATAATTTGATGACATTTTTTTTTTCTTTTCCAATGTGATCCGGTCTATCAAAACGATGCTATGCTGACTATCAAAACTTGATATTGCATATGATATATATATTAGTTATTAAGTATTTTTTTATTTCACAATATTTGTTACTTTTGAAAAAAAATTATGTTTCATATTATTTGTCGCTTTAAATTTCCAACGCTGCACTAATACAAATTTTACCTACATTTAACCCTAATAATAAACTTTATTGGCCAAACTTGCCGTGCTAGACCTAATGAGAAAAGACTTAGCCAAATAAATTCAATACTCCAAACTAGCCTAAGAAATTAAAGAGGAAGAAGAAAAAAAAATTGAAATTATACCTTAGCCATAAATATTGACAGCAATAGCAGTTGCAGGTTGTACCTTGTGCATTGTAGATAGGTCCCATCACATTAACTACCATTCATCCTCCCCTTTTCACAAGGAATCTTCATTTTGGATTAGCTACTCAATAGCAATCACAATGTGTGGATTTTACCTAAATTGTTAATACTATATACTTTGTCAAATTTCTCTCTTTTAATTCTCTTTTTGTCTGATTTTATGAAAAAAAAAAATTACTATTTATATTTGTGAAAATTATAGGAACATTTTTAGGCTCAATTTTACTTCATCAGATGCACCTACGGGTGTGAACAAGCCGAGCTCGAGCCGAGCTCGCCTCTTTTGGCTGGCTCGAGCTCGAGCTCGAGTCTATTAATTTTGTCGAGCTCGAGCTCGAGCTTGTCGAGTTCTTCTTTTCTTGGCTCGAGCTCGAGCTCGTGTCAATTTTGTCGAGCTCGAGCTCGAGCTCGTGTCAATTTTGTCGAGCTCGAGCTCGAGCCCAATCTCTCTCTTTTTTTTTATTAATATTTTTTTAATTATTATTTTATTATTAAAAATTATTTAAAAAAAAAATAGAAAATAAAAACTAAATTGTAATTATATATATTTTTAATATTTGTATTTATTTCTATAATATTTTATATTATTATACATTATTTAAATAAAAATAACATATAAAAAAAAATAATAATAATAATTCCGACTCGCGAGCTCATGAACAACTAAAAACCGACTCGAGCTCGGCTCGTTAGAAAGCTCGAGCTCGAAAACCTCGAGTCTGAGTTCGAGCTTTTTACGAGCCGGCTCATCGAGCTCACGAGTCGGCTTGGCTCGTTTACCACCCCTAGATGCACCATTATTTATTTTTGTTACCACTAAAGTTTCGAATGATTACCGAAAAAAGGAAATATAACCTATCACTATTTTTGTTTTAAACTTCAAAATTTTTGGCATTCGGCCATATAACCCGATCTATCGTATAATGTAAATAAAAGGGTAAATTACTACCATCCCTCATGTATGGTCAATTTGCAAAAAAGAAAAAACCTTTTTGTTTGGATGATTATATCTACTTCAATCAATTATAAATTTTCTTACACATCCACCTTTATGGTGTCAAATTCAACATAATCATCTAGATTCCGTGGAATGTTCTCTAGTTTGTACTCGTTTCGTGCAAAATACACTTTATGATGCACCACAATCTGATATTTACTAGCCAAAAAACACATCTTATGATATCTTGCTTCAAAATGTGGAGCTCGAATGAGATAGAAAGGAAACAAAATTGAGAATATTCCATATAATCTAGAAGATTCCTCTAAATTTGAAACCGCAAGGGCGACGGGTAAGACAATTTATAATTGAGGGGTAGTTGTAATTACCCAAACAAGAGGGGGTTTTTCGTAATTTGACCATACCTCAGGGGTGGTTGTAATTTACCCATAAATTATATTCCAATATTGATGATAATACTTATGGTATTCCGATTAAACTTTGAAGGTTAAATTACACACACAACCCCGATGTATGTTTAAATAACTTGAAGGTCCTTGTGGGATCGATAATTACCCTCACCCCCTGAAACATAGTTAGAAACTTTAATGGGATAATGCATTGGATACGTTATTCCGATAGGATTCTAACGGAATATTACTTTTAGCTAGTGGTGGAGACAACATAGAGTTATGGGGTGACATGGCTCCCTGAACATTTCTTAAATCACACATAACTCTTTGTTGTCTCCATCATTTCTTAGAACTAATATTCGGTTAGAACTCTATCAGATTAACGTATATAATGCATTATTCCATTAGAGTTTCTAAATATGTTTCAGGGGGTGAGTGTAATTATCGATACTATAGGGACCTTAAATTTATTTTAGCATACCACAGGGATGTTGGTGTAATTTACCCAATCTTTTATAATAAT
>NW_012193715.1:113003-130399 GCF_000504015.1 Erythranthe guttata | reverse complement strand
TATTAGCACATAGTTCGTCGTGTTCCAAAAATTATTGTGCTACTTTATTGCAATTGAAATAATCGTTGTATTTTACTATTTTAGAGATAATTGCTGCAAACCGAGAGTACTGCAACGAGTAAATTTGTAGTCTCTATAGTCTTAAAAAAAAATCATTTTTCTATTGGGTAAAAAAAATTGCTATAGAATTGATTGTTCACATGATCATTGTTAGATAAAATGAGGTGGTGCACAAGTGTTGTTGCATCATTTATGGCTCCTTAGCCGATTAACTCAACAACCATATTTATTTCATTTATGATCTTTCACCAACCCAACTACATGATTGAAATTAATGGTTCCTTTTGCTTTTATGGTATGAATTCGTAGTGATTTGTGTTTCTGTATGTTTCGACTTTGATATGATATCTGGCTGATATTAATTAAGAATAGATATATCGTCTGTAAATTAAATTAATATATTTAGAACCGACACGTTTTTATTAATTTAACGAAATATTAAATAATTGATGATTTAATAAGTTGTTAGTAGTAAGTAATAATTTATTAATTTACATGTATTAAATTAAATGTCTAGATAATGTTTTTTGTTAATTAGCCGTGTTAAAAAGATGGGGTCTTAGGATATAAGTTCCCGGTGACAAACCTTATTAGAACTAAATGACAAGCCTAATTAAAATTTGGTTCACATCCTTTATCAAAATTTATTCTAAAAATGCCCCTTCACTCACAAATTCGAAATTACATCAAATTGTAAATATTCTATGATGTACTATGGTATTATTTAATATTTTTAATTTGCATCTAGCATTTTTGTTATTTTATTTGTTACGTGGACTACGTATATCTTTTTGTTTTTTTTCATTACTATAAGAATCAATTTTTTTTCTACATAATATTGAAAATTATGATTTTTTTAATTTTTTTTCCGGTCGTAGTCATCTACAAACACCCGTAGTTTCGTTTTTATAATACATAAGATTTTAAAAAATACTATGGTATGCTATGACGTGAGAAGTGATGGAGAGGGAGAGCGAGAGAAAGAGAGACGAGAGAAAGACAGACGAGAGAGGGAGAACGTGAGAGATGGAGAGAAAGAAGAGAAAGAAAGACGTGAGAGGGAGAACGTGAGAGATGGAGAGAAAGAAGAGAAAGAAAGACGTGAGAGAGGGAGCCGAGAGAGGGAGAACGTGAGAGATGGAGAGAAAGAAGAGATGGAGAGAAAGAAGAGAAAGAGAGACGTCACAGAGGGAGAACGTGAGAGGCGGAAAACGAGAGAGGGAGAACGTGAGAGAAGATGGAAGAAAATAAGAAAAAATAAATCTGGGAGAAATGTGTAGAATTTATGGATTTAAGTTGATGACAAATTTGAGATAAAAAAAGGTAAATGATGTGGGTCATATTTATTTTTGTAAAAAGGATTTAGTTAAGAAAAAAACATTAGACTTGTATTCTATATCTAATTATGTTTCCAACTAGGGACCTCTGGCATATTAACCCTAGAAAGAATGAGAACAATATACATACTCCATCAAATATGTCCGGCTCGGGGAGCAGGAGCAAGAGATTTCGCATTTGGTATAAGAATGAGAACACAATAAGGGCGTAATCTTAAGGCACGAGAGATATAAATAAAACAAGATTGGAATAAATCGAATTAACTCTCTAGTTACTGTCTAAGTATTTAGTTAATAAGATATTCGGTTCATTGTATTAGATCTAGTATTAATATTGCTAAAATATGGTATTAAATATGATTTCAGCTTTATAGCAACACCAACCTAGCCATAATCATATCCTAATTTATACTATTTTATGGATACAATTATTTTTCCTATTTAGCAACTATTGATAAAATTAATCATAGGGGTACGACATCTACTAATTATATTTGATAAAATAGTATTTAATTGTGAGTTTTAAGTGATACAACATGCTTATGAAAACTCCTGCTGCATAAAAAACGACTTAATTGGTGGAATAAGAGAGTGTGATATCATTTAACACAAGTTCAATATATATATATATATATATATATATATATATATATATATATATATATATATATATATATATATATATATATATATATATATATATATATATATATATATATATATATATATATATATATATATATATATATATATATATATATATATATATATATATATATATATATATATATATATATATATATATATATATATATATATAAAACACCATCTGTGAAGTTTGTGCATGTGAACATAATAAATGAAGCAATTGGAAAGAGTTTTTGTTCTTCAAATGTGGTAGACATACGCTCTCATTTCACGCCCACAAATGTTAGGGTTTGCTTGTTAGGGATCACGAGAATGTACGAAAAATTAGAAAATATTCGATACGATTATTTCCAACTTCCAAGTTTATATTTCTCCATCCAAATTTTCGCAAATCCGCCAAACTGTAAGTCGAATTTTTGTGACTTCACATTGTTTAGGCTTTGGAAAACGAGTTTCTATATTTGTTTTTGAAATTGTAATCACTTTCAGTAAGAAAAATTGGTTTCGACCTTAGAATTTTAAATTTCTACTAATTAGACCTTAAATGTTTTTTCGTCATTCTTGGTAATTTTTATTTTTTGTAGTATATTACAGTTTTAATATGAATTTACAATCATATTAAGTTGATTTTTACAATAGATCATGAAATTATGAAAATTTGTAATTTCGTGAAAACATGATAGTAAATTTATGAAATTGGTAATTTTCATAAAATATGGTAATAAACTTACAAAAATTGACACGTACTTTAGCAATTAAATATTTCAATGAAATATGGTTGTAAACCTCATAAAATTGACAATGAACGTACGACAATTAACTAGCAATAGACGTCTACAATTTGTCTAAATATTGCGAGCGATTTTCGAAAAATATTGATGAAAATTTACACTGAACTTCCAAAAATTGACTAAAATTCGTAATAAACTTTTGATAACTCGTGAAGAGTACTTACAAGTTGCAGGCTGGAAAATGATAGTGAATTAACTTTTGAAATTTGGTTGTGGTTTTCACATTAGACTTTTCGTCAATTAAAAGACGCAGGTATTTTTGTAAAATGAACGAGCGAAGAACTTTTATCGAAGCCTGTGAATCCCTTATTATATACGAGTGATTGACTCACTTCCTTAACTTCTATATAGTCCACCAAATACTTAAAAGCAATGTTGTAAGAACCGGACAGGACCGTCCGGTCGGACCGGTTCGACCGCGACCCGGCGACAAGGCGGTCCGATTTGAGCGCCAAAACCGGAAAAATCAAAAAACCGGGGTCAAATGACCGAAACCCGGTTCAACCGGGCGAAACCCGGAAACCGGCGAACCGGTTGATGACCCCGGTTTTTGACAAAACAAAGTAAATGGTGGACGGATCTCGGCCGTAAAAGGCTGCTACGTGGGCGTATTTGCGCGGCGGTGGCTGAATCCGGTGGTCGGAGGCCGGACGTGGACGGATCTCGGCTGTAAAAACTGTTAGGTGGGCGGATCTGGGCGGCTGTGGGCTGAATTCGGTGGTCGGAGGCTGGAAATGGAGAAAGAAATGGGGAAAAATAGAAAGAAAAATAAAAGAAAAGGGGGAAGGAAGGAAAAAGGGTTTTTGGATTCAAGGAAAGAGAGAAGAGAGAGAGAGGCTGCCAACGTGAAAGAGAGAAAAAAGAAGTAGGAAGAGAGAGAAAATTGAGAGATAAAAGAAATGTGAATAAAAAAATAAAATAAAGTAAAATGAATTTTAAAATTAATAAAATAATTAAAAAAACCGGGTTTAACATTGATTAAATTAATGAAGTTTAACATTGATTGAAAAAATTCCACATTCCCAAAGTATATGGTATTAATATGAAAAAAAGTGGGAAAAGATATATATAAATATAGTATTTTTGAAGTTTAAAATTAATAAAATAATTAAAAAAATAAAAATAAAAAACTCGGGTCGAACTCGGTTGAATCGGTCCAATCGTGACCCGAATGCCTATCCGGTTTTGCATCCGGTCTGGTTCTGATAACATTGCTTAAAAGTTTAATATGATAATTTATTATATATGTCACATATAATAATTAATAACTTTGTTAAGTATTACTATTTGAGTACGTTTGAGTAGGTGAGCGTGAAGTCTAACGACTCAACTTGTTTTATTTATTAACTTATATATTTTTAATATAAATGTATACTAAGATATTTTAATAATAAAGTTAATTTCAAACAGAATTTATCATGGAATCATTTACACATACATAATAATAATAATAATAATAATAATAATAATAATAATAATAATAGTAAATAAACAAACCTATGGTTACTGATTTTGGAGAGACGATGGCCAATGGTTGAGGATGACCTTATCCCCTCAACAATGTAAAAAGGAACCCTCTTCTGACTTCTTCCAGCCCATTTTGTTCCCTCCTTAGATACTGCCAGAACTGAAATTGCTTCTACCAGATCACACTTTTCTATTGACCCCATTTTACCCCTTTGACAAGTTACCGTTAGAACTGAAATATTTCCAAGTACGTAAAAAAAAACTTATACGCATCTTCTCTGCATGCAGAATTTACATCTCACTCTCACTACCAGTTACGAAATTCCCAAATTGCGGGTTTTGAAGTGAAATTTCTCCTCTTCCGATGATTCTCGATTCATCGATTTGCTTTGTCGTGTACGATTTCGATGTGTATTTTATTCGCAGATTGGGAAATTCAAATATTTTCTGTGCGTCTGCTATTATTTCGAGGAATTTCAATGGCCGATTCCTTTGTTCTAGGGACGAAAATGGCGGAAGCAGTGCGAAATTGAGGGAAAGGAGCTTTTTTTTGGGGAACTTTGGTCCGTTAGGGGTAAATCCGTCATTTAGTTGAACTTGACCTGGCGCAATCAATTTTATGCCTTGGAAATGTCGTCAGCATTTTCCCCTTTTTGCTTCAATCAAATCATCACTAGAAGAGAGAGAGAGAGAGAGAGGAAGAGAGAGAGAGAGCGCGCGGCTGTGACTGTGGGAGGTATCCATTTGCTTGGCTAATCTGAGGCGAGTTCTTCTTTTGCTCTCTCTTTAGTAATTTAATCCAATAATAGTATTCGTTTTTTAATTTCCTGATTGTTTGATGGATTTCCGGCTGATTAAATTAGTCTTTGGTATTTGTGCATTGCATGAATTTTTGAGATGTGTTTATCTTTTTTTTTTTTTTTCTGAGTGCAATTTATGGTTTTTATTTGTGCATTATGATATAACTTGGTCGTGGGTATAATCGTTATTTAGCATTATTCACCACAAAGATCTGTTTTTAATCCTTGATTCGAAATCGAAACAAGCAAGAAAATGTATGACAGAGGGGATGCTGTTTTCGTATTTGTTTCTGAAGGATGATTTGAAGACAACGAGTTTATTAGTTTATGCACGAATAGTTTCGCTCAGTTGTAGTTTTATTTTTGTGATATTCATGTTTGTGTACTGAAATCCACCTGGTAAGCGCTTATTCGAAGATTACGAATTGAATGATAATAATATGATTTTAGATATTGGGAATTTCTGCAGCGTGTGCACGGTTTAACTTGGATGAGAGTGGAATTTGGAGCAAGTAGTCGAGCAATGGTGTCTCTCCCTAGTGCTTCTGTACAATCAAGGTACGACTGCACGAAGAAGACATTCTTTATCGATTTAATTATGCTGAACCTTTTTTTTAAAGTGTTGTTATATGCTGTATGTGCTATACTGTGTGCAAATTTCGGATAATTGCGTATGTTTTTTTCTGTCAGTTACATGAGATACCCTTTCGGTGGGGAGGCAAATGGGACTCATCTATCTAGAGGTTCTATATATTCCACTGCTTTTACGAGAAAGAGTGTAGAATGGAAGGAATCAAGAACCATCGGGCAACTGAAAACAGTGGCTTCGACCGTGATGCTTATAAAGGAATGCCGATCTTTGAGAACAAATTGCTCCTTAGGACAGTTTGCCCTAACTCACCCACACGATGTCAAGGTTGATAAGGAAGATGCTGGTTTTCTTAGGGTAAGGAAGCCGGTGGATGCAAAAAGATCCCTCCAAATGTGTAGTTTATTCAGGTAAATTTTCATTGTTTCCGATTTCTGCGGCACAATACGTATAATAACTTGCAGACTTATCTTTCAAATCAAGATTGCTTTGTAATTATCACTAGCACCTTGTCAATTATACCTTGTTCATTGTGTTGATCCGCTGTAATTTTGAAAAGAAACAATCATTTAAATGGTCCTTGGAAGCAATTCGATTCTCCTTTTTTTTTTTTTCCCTACTGTAAAAGGAATCCTAAAGTTCATTGCAACGCGTCAACCTCTGGAGATCTTTCTGGAAGTACCCCTGGTCAAATGAGCCAATACGAAAAAATAATAGAAACATTGACCACTCTGTTTCCAGTATGGGTATGTCTACACCATTTTATTGCTTGCAGGAATATTTCAAATCGGTAATAATTTTTGTTCACATTTGATATATTTTTTCTTTAATCCAATTGCAGGTCATTTTAGGCACTGTTATTGGCATTTACAAGCCTTCGATGGTAAGTCTTTTTAGTCCCACTTGCTAAAAATTGAATAGTAATTAACTGGTTGCGTTTTCAATCCGTTGCAGGTAACTTGGTTACAGACAGACCTATTTACCGTTGGTTTGGGTTTCCTCATGCTCTCGATGGGATTGACACTCACATTTGAGGATTTCAGACGATGCTTACGTAATCCATGGACTGTAAGTAGTAACTTATCTGTAAACCTCGGTTACAGTTTTGTCGCAAGTAGATAAGGTCTTACTTCTTTTTTCCATTTTCGAGGAAGTAATTTCTTTTTTTTCCAGGTTGGTGTAGGATTTTTGGCTCAATACCTCATCAAACCGATGTTGGGCTTTTTCCTTGCAATGGTATGTCGGGTTTTATTGTACCTCTCCAGTTGTGACACAATATGTGATATCTGTTTGGTTGTACCTCATGCTTTCCTATGTTGTACAGACACTGAAATTGTCTGCTCCTCTGGCAACTGGACTTATCTTGGTTTCGTGCTGTCCTGGAGGTCAGGCATCGAATGTTGCTACTTATATATCGAAGGGCAACGTTGCACTCTCAGTTCTCATGACAACGTAAGCTTATATTTATGAACTAGTGCATGTTGCAAGGTCTACGTGTGATCTAATGTTTTGTCGTTACGAGTTTATAAGTTTCTTGAATCTCAACACAATGTTGTCTTTTATTAGACAAAAAAGAAGATTATGTCGTTCAAATTGTTAGGTATAATGGCCGTTTGAATGTGTTTACTGAACAGTTTCCACTTTCTTTATGGCTAAAGTTTAAACAGAATCAAAGGAAAGATAAAGTCGTTTCTGTTATAATTTTGTTAGGATTATATTGTTCATGATAATGTAAGATGTGATTATTTTATGTTTGGGATTTGTGATTATACAATCCTTGTTGTGTAATATTTGGGAATAAGGATTATGTTGGATTGTTTATAACACGTTCAAAATACCCCTAGTTCTTACACTAGTTATTAGCATTATCTTTAAACTTTAAGGCCCACATGGCAATTCAATTTGATAGATAATTGAACCCCGATTTTTTTTGGTGTTGTAGTTGTTCAACCATTGGAGCTATTATCATGACTCCACTCCTGACTAAGCTTCTTGCCGGTCAACTTGTTCCGGTCGATGCTGCGGTAAGTTTGGCCAATGTACATCGTAATTTAGTCCTGCGAGTCTTGTTCAGTTTTTACTGTAATAAAAAAGACATTCATATAACTCACTTGGACTTGCGATTTTCTGCCCTCGTTGCTTAACTTTTTGTGTTATTTTTGTCATTACACAGGGCCTAGCTATTAGCACATTTCAGGTTGTCTTATTGCCAACAATTCTCGGGGGTAAGCTGCAAAATATTGAACTTACAAGAATATCTGTCAGTTCACACACACAAAAAATAAAAAATAAAAAATATTATACTATTGATTTCTATATTGATCCTAATGTGTTGATGAATGGTATCGTTTTCTTTGCTCTGCAGTTTTGGCAAATGAGTATTTTCCGAAGTTCACCTCGAAAATTATTACTGTTACACCTTTAATTGGAGTCATCCTGACCACTCTGCTATGTGCAAGTCCGGTAAGTCAACAATTTACGAAACAATCAAAGAATTCATATTACAGTATAGACACAATATCTCAGTGGTCCCCATTCTTTTTTCTTTCTTTCTTTTTTTGGTTTAAATTTGTTTTTATTTTCTAAATAAAGATACTATGGTTTTATTTCTTCAGATTGGGCAAGTTGCAGATGTCCTGAAAACTCAGGGATTACAGTTGTTATTGCCAGTGGCTATCTTACACGCCGCAGCATTCTTTATCGGTTATTTGATATCAAAAACATCGTTTGGTGAATCGACTTCAAGGACCATTTCTATAGAATGTGGAATGCAGGTATAATATATATATATATATATATATATATATATATATATATATATATATATATATATATATATATACATACATATTAGTTTGCAAGATTGTGATATTTTCATTTCGATATATGTACGCCCTTTGTGAAAATGATCTTAGAAAATAATTTGCCTGGAAATAAGATGTATTCCGAACTTGTTTACACGCATTTAGATTTAATAATCTAGTTCCAATAGGGACTCGGAAATCAGAAGCTTATCTACATATGTTTGATTTACAGAGTTCTGCACTTGGATTTTTACTAGCACAGAAGCACTTCACAAATCCTCTTGTGGCAGTACCTTCTGCCGTGAGCGTCGTCTGCATGGCGGTAGGTTCTTTAGCTAACTGCATTCGAGTCTTTTTAAAAAAATAAGTCTTTTTATTTATTTAATTTAATTTACAAATTGATTTTTGTTTTATTTATATTTTATAATATTTGTGCAGCTGGGAGGAAGTGCTCTAGCAGTGTACTGGAGAAACCAGCCAATTCCAGCTGATGACAAGGATGATTTCAAGGAATAGAAAAATTGAGTTGTTTTTCGGGGTTTTTTTTTTTTTTTTTTTGAATATTTGTGTTTTGAATTTTGATATAACACTCCTTAAACCTTTTTTGGGCTATGTATTATTATTCATTCGGAACGATTAATGGTTGCTTTATAAGTTACATTAGCTAATTCTTAGACAATTGTTTTTTTACTTATGGTGAAGGCTATTTGGATTCCATAAAAAAAATTCATTACACCTCACCGTTTTAATTATTTACAATTATACCCTTCAACTACACACTCCATCACGTCAAAAAAAGACCTAAAGTTCAACAATTTTGAGAAGAAAAAATGACTGAAGAAAAGAAAAAAAAAACTCGATGGTAAGAGAAAGATCTAACCAATTTTTTGGCCGCCGCTCGCCCGCCCGTCGTTTGCCCCTGCCATCGAAGACGACCATTTCACGAAGGAGAAAACGCAAAGCAAACGAACCAGAATTTTTTAGTGGAATCTTCTAAATTAGTGGAATATTCCCCAGTTTGTACCCATTTTACTCCATTCAACCTCCATATTTTGAATAAGATGATCAGGAGATGAGTCTTCTAGCTTGTACATATCAGATTGTGGTGCATCAGAAACTGTCTTTTCGCACAAAACAAGTACAAACTAGAGAAAATTCCTCTAAATCTAGAAGATTCTGTTGCATTTGACACCATAAAGATAGTAATGTAATAAGATTCATAGTTGAAAGTAGTTGTAATTATCCAAACATAATATTATTTTTTCGTAATTTAATATATGAGCGCCGTAATTTACCCAATAAATAAATCATAATATTAAATTGGATGAAATTGGACCAAAAAAATCTGGACTCAGCGAGGCCCAGCAACCAGAGTACCAGAACCTTCCGAATAATCCTCTCTCTCTCTCTCTCTCTCTCTCTCTCTCTCTCTCTCTCTACATTTGATCGTACTTTTAGTTCTCGTTCATTCCTCTACGCTCTGGTGGTTTATTGTCGATTTCTTCGTCGTCGTTATCAGGTAATAATTCTATTTTCCTCGATCAATTCGAACAATTTAATTCTTACTTATCCGAATTACGATGATATTTGTCTTTATATATTATATATTATCGAAAGTGATATAATTTCTGAGAGATGTTGCTGTTTAAAACCGTAATCGTTCGTGTTAGTGCTTGATAATCAATTTGTTTATGATTTTTAGGGTTTTATTTATTTATTTAATTTTACGGTGTTCCTCGGTGTTTTTGGAGGTGTTGATTGAACATTTGGAAACTCATAATATTGTCCACGATTTAGGGGTATTGTAGGAATTCATGCGTTTGGAAATATTAATTTTGTAGTCGATACTTTGCAATGTACTAAATAAAGCCAATGGTAATGTTTGAAATGAATTGTCACTTTCTTATTGCCAGAGAGGATTCCGAGGTTTCCGTTTTATCATCTTATGTTTGCTGAAAAGTATTAGTGAAAGGAAGCTCGTAGTCTTTTATCGGTAGGGCTACAAGGAATAGGTATCGATTGTTTTCGGCCAAGCTCGATTTTTCTAATCCTTTGTTCCGTGTGGTGTACTTTTGTTTTAGGAGCCTCTTTTTTCCCAAGTTTGACA
This sequence comes from Erythranthe guttata, assembly GCF_000504015.1. The sequence continues at coordinate 119,796 of NW_012193715.1, read as the reverse complement.
TGATTATTTGCAATGTGCTAACATTTATCCGCTATTTGCACGTATGTTTCCAGGGTAGAAGCAAACAAGAAATGCAGGGAGGTAGAAACCCGTTTGGTGGTTTTGGCGACCCTTTTGGTGGTTTTGGCGACCCTTTTGGTGGATTTGGTGCACCTTTTGGCGGTTTTGGTGCCCCTTCTGGCGGTTTTGGTGCCCCTTCTAGTGGTTTTGGAGGTCGAAGGAGTCTAATCCCTAACTTTTTCGGGGGCAGGAATCCATTTGATGATCCCTTTTTCACGAGCCCCTTTGGAAATGTGTTTGAGTCGAGCTTTTTCGGCCCTACTGGAGTTCCATTTATGGGTCCACATACGCCTGGTTTTAATCCGCATACCACTGGTTTTAATCCTCATACTACTGGTTTCGAGCATCAGCCTCCACAACCCAATCAGTCGAGGGGACCAATAATCGAGGAGCTGAACTCTGATGATGAGAAAGACGAAGAGGAAAGTGGGAAGGAGAAAAAAGAGAATCCAAGAAAACATGGAAGACCCACCAAAGAGCCTTATGTGGTTGACCCAGACGATGAGGCTACTGGTAAGTATTTTTTTTGGTTTTTTTTTTTTTTTTAAATTTCTATTTATTTTGTTGATTGGGCTAAACTTATTCCATTTTGTTCTTGTAGAGAAAAGGAGTAGACATATGACTCGCAGGAATGATATGAACCAGATGCATTATGCGAGGTCGCAGCCCCAAACGCGTAGCTTCACCTTTCAAAGCTCGTCTGTATCTTATGGTGGTGCAAATGGTGCGTACTATACTTCTTCTAGTACAAGAAGAACAGGCAGCGATGGGGTAAGTACACAAATTCTTGCTTGAATAAATTGCTTTCCTATCTTTCTTTTGGCGTCTGTTTTATCCTCGTTCATCTTTTTCTTGTTCACTTGTGTAATCTAGTTGACATTTGAAGAATCCAAAGAAGCCGATTCGTCCACTCGTCAAGCTACTCATAGGGTCTCGAGGGGTATACACGACAAGGTATTGTTTCTACATTCTTTCTTTCTCATGCATATGTGCGACATCGATTCTTGATTTCGGCACTTCGAAATGTCTGACAGAGTTTGTATTCACGTTTCAGGGTCATTCTTTCACTCGGAAATTGAATTCAGATGGTCATGTGGACATGATGCAGACTCTGCACAATCTTAATGAAGGTAGCCTGATACTTACGTGTTTATATTACCAGTCTTTTTTTGACGAACTTGTATGGTTTGTTGTTTATTAATATATCTTCTTTCTTAGATGAATTGGGTGGTTTTGAGGAAGCGTGGAAAGGGAATGCTAGAAAGCATCTCCCGGGATGGAATGGAGAATTTGCTAGTCAAGATGTTTTAGGTATGCTATTCTTTCCAATTGCTCGTTTTTTTTTTTTTTTTTTTTTTTTTTTTAAATTCGATATCTGGGAATTATTGAACTTCATAATCATTAAATTGACAGAGAAGCTAATTTCCTGCATTTGAGATGCCTTTTTTTTTAATAAATATTTATCGAGCTTTAAAAGTTGTGTTTGAGCTTGGTTTGATACTCGAGCAGGAATGAACTTTAATCAACGAAACATAAATAGAGCTCGAGTAGCTTGATTTGTAGTACTTATTTTATTTTTCTAATCAAGCTCAAGCTCCATAGTTTATCAAGCATAATAAGTATGTTGATTGAATTTCAGTCCTTTATGTCGGTTTCTGTTATCATTGTTGTTGTTTTTTTTTTTAATTATTTGTTAGAGTGATAGAATCTGTACGGAATTTTCAGGGCATAGAAGCGCCGGTCAGCGGCCTAATAATACAAGGCACCTGGCACTTCCTTCTACTGAAAGATCAACACGTGTTAGAACAAATGGACCTGGTTCGACTAGTCAAGCTAATAGGCGCTAATAATTTGGAGAGAAATCTCTTCGTCTTGAGATCTTTACGTACGTGTTAAATTACGAAATCGAATCTTGAAATAGGACAAGTCTGAGTTGGCATATTATGCAGTATCATCTAATATTTTACCGTTTGGACACTTTTGTGGTATGAGGCAATTAGTATCATGTATATTTTTATTGATTTCATCTTTTGATCTTTTGGGTTTTCTGTGTTTGCCACATTTTATTGGTTTAGAAAGAAGCTTATGAAATTAAGAAATGTCTGCTTGCGATTTCATCGCTTTCGTTTTATCGTCATCACCAATTGGCTGCGGCTACTGAAATACTCGTTCCACTAAGTTGAAGACCAACTAAATGTTGCTAGACTAGACACGACAAGATCCATAACAATCGGGGCAAAATCTGCCGCCAAAGCGCTGGCGGCAATGGTACCGAGCAATCCTTCATAGTTATCGGAGCAAACTGTCCAACACTGACCCCCAAGCAAAAACGTCAGCAATTATTGTTTTCTAAATCTCAAAAAATTGTGCGAAGTCGAAAGGATTTTTTGTAATAATCGATCTTTTTCGAAGTTTTTTGGTCAAAATGTCATTAACAAGTGTCTTTGAGCACATAGTTGTGTCAGTATGTAGAAGAATCGACATTTTAAAGATACAGTGGATGATTTCTTTTTAAAACTATCGAACCTAGAAAATCGACCTGCAAATGTCGATTTTTTGTATGGTTGGTTCATTTTGTGGGTAAATTTTCGACATGTCGATTTTTCTGTAAAAAAAATTGACATGTTGGTGTCGAATTTTGCTAATTTTCTAGACATTAGCATGTCGATACTTGACTATTTTCTTTTTCCTTTTTCTTTTGGCAATATAATCGACATGTAGGTGTTGATTTTTGTCCCAAAAATCGACGTGCAAATGTCGATTCTCGTCTGCGCGGAATTTGTTTTAAAAAACCAACAAAAAAGTTCCTCTAGCTCAAAAACACACCTTAACACATACTCCCACGGGTTATTCTACAGTAGAATCTTTCATTTTTCATTTTGATGTTTTTTAACTTCATATTTGTTCTATTTATAAGATTTGTTAAGATTTGAGGGTTTTGAATGTCAATTTCGTTTGGGGCCTCCGAAATCCGATGATCGACTTTGCTCGTATTTTAAGGAGCATATATTATGATCGTGAGATTTTGAGAGATTTGATTCCGATTGCATCAAACATTGATCGAATGAAAATCATAAATGATTCAAATATATATATACACATATATATATATCTACAAACAAAAAGATAAATATTTAAAAAGAAAAAGGGAAACAAAAAATAAATAACAAAAATTAATTATACTGCTAGAAATTAGATTTCATCAAATTGTAATTCCTTATCTCCTGATGACAAACTCTTCACCAGTCTGCCGATTAATATGCTTGAACCACCGGCTCTGTCCTTTTCCGGCGGCGGAGCCACTACCACCACCAGCGGCGCCAACATGAGCAATATCCAACCCATTCCCCACCGGCAAAAACACCGACCGTACGATCCTCGACTTCCCGTCGAGCACACTCCGCCACCGGAAATCGGAGGCCGCCCTCGAGCTAGCATTCTTGCAAATCAAAACAGCCCCCCTGTGCCCTAATTTCGCCACCCTCAATATCCTCGCGAAATCATTCCGCCGGCAATCCACCACCAGGAAATCGATCTCCTCCACCCCCTTTATAGCTTCCTCCGGCGGCCCCACCACCACCTCCGGCGGCGATTGGCCGGATTTATCCATGGCCTCAACGTACTCCGACCTGGAATCCTCATCGGGAACCACGCAAATATGCCTGCCACCTGTATGATGAATTGCCACAGAGAGGCCGATGCTTGCGGCGATGGCGCCGCCGCGCGACCATGTCTCCACCACTAATTGAGCGTTCCATCCGGCGGCCATGGCCGAAACAAGCTCCGCTACACTCGATTCATCGAAAACTTCACACTGTCATAAAATCAAGAAACATCAAAATTTGAAATTTCATCAGCAAGAAACTATATATATATATATGGAAAAATTACTTTCAGGGTTTATATTATATATAATCATAATTCATATATACATACATATATACTTACAGATTTGACAGTATCGATATATGCTTTAGAGGCAGTTTCAGGAGACCAAACAAGCTTCATTTTTTTTTTTCTTGTTTCTATTTTTTGGGTGTTGTGTTTATCTTTTTGATTTATAATATCAGAGGTGGAAATAAAAGTGGTTTATGATGCAAGAAAAGGGCGTGTCAAAATTTGCCTTTTAAATAACAAAAGGCAACTTGGATTGGATTTTAGAGAGAGAAAGAAGGAAATTGTCAATGTCAAACCCGTTGACTATTCACTCCCACCTTTATCCAACGTGGGTGTAATTTTATGTTATAGACTTATAGCATATCCGGTGAATTTCATCCCGGTAAAATGTTATCGTAAATTTACACATAATGACATGTATCAGACGTGTAAAATAGATCTATTATAGAAACCACGATAGATTAATAACCTCGTGTAAATAAAAAAAATTATCGGTCGATATCTTAAATTAATAATTTGCTAAATTTATGTGGTAATACTTATTTGGAAATTTTAAGAAGCCATATATGATATATAAATTAATAATGCATAAATTTAATTTCTAAATTATATAGTACAATACATATTTTATAGATCTATGTATGAATGCTTAAAGAAATATGATTTGACTGTCGCATTCACCAGCAATTTTTTCCCTTACTTTTCTTAATATGGTTAGAACTTCTGGTATTTCGCATAACGTATCAGAATTGTTGCTTTAAGAGCTTCCGTTCGAGAAACGGACTCTAATGATATATACGTACAAAAAATAAAAATAAAATGCATTTGTTAAAAATTATAATAAAAATAATTTTATAAATTGATAAAAATGAAGAAATATTAATTTATCCATAAATTAATATTTCTATTAAATTAATAGAATCTTAATGGTCTCAATCATATTAATTTATAGAGATTTAATTTTAGAGTTGATATTAGTTATTTTCGGATGCAACTGACGTCTAGTAGATTAATATTTAATTTGATCATTTGAATCGTGTACGGTGTACTTGGACATTGAAATACAAATGAATTAATATTTTTTTTTCTCAAGTGTATATGTAAATAGTGAATACTGAATACTAAACAAATTGTACACGAAAAGGATAAATAATTAAATATTGAGATAATTAAAAATTGAAAATGGACGTATATCAAGTAATTGACTATTAGCCTTACTAAATTACATCAATTTGCAGCCCACAGTTTTTTGATTACATCTCTAAATTGGGGTTTTTGGCACTTTGCACCCTTGAATTACACTCTTTTGGCACTTTGCACCCTTAAATTGCAAAATTGGCAGATTGCACCCTTTAAACACAAATTGTTTGGCACTTTGCACCCCAAACCATTTTTGGCTTAGAAAAATTACCTGCAACTTGTTGAAAACCTGAAGGATGGGCAAATTCGCAATTCTCTAATTATCTATCCTCTTCCCCCAATTCTTAATCATCGTTCCACCATTTTTATATTTTGTCCTATTAATCAAAAAATCCTAAATTCTTCTTACCCATTTCTATTTGCCATAATATGCAAATTATAAACTAAAACTCAAGAATGGTCGGAATATATAGACAAGAGTCCGATAGCACACCTTCAAAAAATCAAGTTTTATTCCATGGTAACGCTATTTTTTTGTAATAATTTTGTAGATCCAAAGTATTCAATGGGAGCCCAAAAATCTTTCCATCATGAAATTAATAGGCACCACCTTTCTACCATCAAATAAACTTCTCGGTAGCCTTATTTTGTTATTTGACTATTCAAAAAAAAATTTGAGGGCTCGGCCTAAAATTTCCAGTTACATTATTTTTCATACTCAAAAGAAAAAAAAAAGTGATTTACTATTATTGTTTAGTGTTTATTCCGATTTTACCATTGAAAGAAATGGCTAAAAAGATTTTAGGATTTTTTGATTGGAGGGGCGAAAGATAAAAATGGTGGAACGGTGATTAAGAATTTAGGGAAGAGGATAGATAATAAGAAAATTATGAATTTGCCCATCTTCCAGGTTTCCAGCAAGTTGCAGGTAAGTTTTCTAAGCCAAAAGTGATTTGGGGTGCAAAGTGCCAAACAATTTATGTTTAAAGGGTGCAATCTGCCAATTTTGCAATTTAAGGGTGCAAAGTGCCAAAAGCGTGTAATTTAAGGGTGCAAAGTGCCAAAAACCCCTAAAATTGTGGAAATGGTCCAATAAATTAGCACAATTAAATAATGCAAAATTTACTATAAACATTAGGGCAAATTATGATGACCCTGAGTTAAGGTAAAATTATTAAACCACGCCTTCTGTTTGGTAATTACGGTCATTCCCTTCAACTATATATTCTCTTACAAAAAGACCCTTCTAGGGGTAAATTTAGGGATGCTAAATATGTAAAACCGAACCGAAATTTCGGTACGCGAACATTTCATATTGTTTCACCGAATTAAATATACGATTTGTTTCGGTAAATAACCGAATTATATAATTTTATTTTAAAATATTTAAAAGAAAGTGTGGCTGTAATTACCCAAGCAAAATGGATTTTTTTCGTAATTTGGTCATACCTAAGAGATGGCCGTAATTTGCCCTAAAAATTATAATTGCATGAAGAGAAAAATCTGAATTTTTCTTCTACTATTTTTTTATTTTATCTTTATTAATAGTTAATAGCAACAAATTTGGAATCGGACGTACAATAATTATAATTTTTTTCAAGTGACATGTTGTGATCGTAAATTTTTTTAGAGAATATATATTATAGTTGCAATAAACATGACAAATAACCGGCCGCGAGATGTATATTCAAAAGTT
>NW_012193715.1:70617-88328 GCF_000504015.1 Erythranthe guttata | reverse complement strand
ACGAATCATTTCCTTGTAGGAAATAGAAAAAAAATTCACATACCATAATGTACAAATAATACATCTCAATCGAGTGCCTGAATATTTCAAACTATACGTCCAAATTAACAACGCACAAGGTGCTTAAGTAAACACGGAGCAAATTAAGAAAGGCGTACTCACACATAGCATTCAAAACGGCTTCACAAGCTAACATAGCTATCCCATTCTCCAGTACAGCTGGCAGCATAATAAGACGTACCATGTTTTCGCCGCTGATGTCATCAGAAGATAGATAAGACTTGCCGAGTGTTTGGTTTTCGAAATGATCCGAATCGGAACCTTCCGGGAGTAGAGGTGGTTCATTTGAATTTGTGGGCCCACCACCAAAGTCCTTTTTGTCGTCTTGTGGAGTTTCATCGTCAGTGTTTCCTCGTTTATCGTTTTGGCCGCTTGAACTTCCGCCGGAATCATCCTTTCGGATTCCAGGGACCATGTCTTGCCTGGCTTCAACACCAACTCGTCTTAGGTGTAGCTGTTATATGCAAGTCAAAGTCAATGTTACACTAGTTTTTTGCAGATTTACTATAAGGGAGGGACGTGCTAAATGTCGTTTCAATTTTACCAAATGTAGTTTCAAATTTACTGGTACAGTTCTGACTTCAAATGTGATTTTGACCATTTTTCAGTCCGAATTTGACAAAAGTCGAAACACAAAATTTGTATCGTTGGGTTGGCTTTCTAATCTAACTTGAATCAACTAGATTGGATGTCAGATAAGAAAGTTATGCATAAATGAATGAATACTGCCCTAACCCATAAAAAGTCAACTTTCAGACGCGATTTTGACGATCTTACGGTCCGAATTGACTTGCTGGCCCAAAACATCAAAGTTGTAGACCTTTGAATTGGCTTGCTAGCCCAACTTGAAGCCGCTAAATTGGTGGTTGGATGAGAACGTTATGCATAATCTTGGATTTACGGTATTGGTAAAATTGAAACGACATTTAGCATATCAGTTACTACAAATTGGAACGGATGCTGAAAGGGGTGAAATTCCACAAAATACCATAAAATGTGTACCTGAAGATGAAGATTTACTTCGTCCGGTCGTGAAAGAAAAGGAAAATCACCGCCAGACTTGAGGCTCGCTTGTCTGGCACCAGGATATCTTTCAGTTACTTGATCTTTCAGTTCTTGGGGAGTTGCACAGTAATCATTCGTCTTCATTCAAGAATAATTGCAACACAAGAAATATTTTATCAGCAAAAAACGAATATTTTAATTTTTATATGGAGCATGTGGGATCAAATGGACAACCATGAGAACGTTATTAGTGTAATGCTAAAGGATATCATAACAGTTGTCGTCTAAGATTTTGTAAAGATGGAAACTTCCTGATTAAGAAACATGTTATAGATTGAGGGGACGTAGAACACTTTGTGACGTGATGTAAAAAAATTTACTCATCTGCACTCGTAATATTAAAAAAAGACTACACTTACATCGATTATAGTAATCAAAGAATCTGAAAGCATAAGATGTCCAACGGATGCTGCATCAACACTTATACTCAATCTAGAGGCTAAATCGTCTTTCGAAAGTGTCTCAACCTGATAATTGAAAATGCCCATTATTGAAGTTATGATTACTGTAGTAGTAGTAGTTGTAGTAGTAGTAGTATTAGTAATAGAAGCCAAGATAACAAGTCAGAAAAGAGTTGATTAGAAGTTTTTTACCTGAGCAACAACAAAGTCCACCGAATCTGCAATAAAAGGTTCGTGAGGACCGTCACGAATTCCACTTAGAACATAACGCTTGAGTAGAAATGAGGGTGTCCAACCTACACTGTCAAAAAATTGACTTCATATAATCAACCATTAAAACCATACTGATTAAAAAAAAAAAAAAAAAAAAAAGGTGTTACGACCCACAAACAATATCAAACATGCAAAATCAAGATTAATTGATTTTTTTTATCAAATGTAGGTTCACTAGTATCAAACAAGAAGGCAGTACTGACAACAACTCGGTATAATTTATTCTCCATTTGTCTGCGGATTACATAACCTAGAGTGAATTACAGGGTGGAAGTTTTAGCAAGACGAAAAACGATACTTTTAGTTGAAGAAATATGCTATGGACATACATTTTATTTTTCAGCACTTGTTAATATTTTCGAATGTTCTCATGTCATGTGTTTAGTGCTGTGTGAACCAAACAATATTAACTAGTAAATTCAAAACTTAATTATTTACCTTCATACTTAAGTTTGTTTTGTTACCCTAAATTTACAATTATTAGTCTCTTCGAGAAAAACTTCAGCAGTAGATCCACGATGAGTCGGGGGAAATATTATATCTATATACATATTAAAAAAAAGAAAAAAAAAAGGTAAGATGATGAGAAAATACATGGGAGACCATGGCATGGCTGCAGAGAAACTAGTCGTCTCCAAAAACGTGTTTGAAAGTACCAAAGATCTAACTCGTCGTGGACGATGCTGAGCAAAAAGTTGTGCTAAGAAGCCCCCAAGTGATGTACCATAAAGATGTATCTGCAAATTTTGTATATATACCACTTTCATTTTAAGATTAATAACAGAGAAATGCATTTTTTTAGCACTGTGACAAAGATCATCATCGAAAATTTGTCAGCCTATTGGCGTATCTACAAAGATTGTGCTACAATATATAGTAAATACTAGATCAAATATAATCAGAAACAACTGATATCGCATGCATGAATCAGGCATTTAAACCAGGGAAAAGCTTAATTTTCATAGACGAGGGACATGCACCTGACATGTGAAAAAAAAAACGAGAACTCCAACTTCCATGATTTTCTATTGTAACAAAATGGCATAGTTTCCGTTTTTTTATCCTTCAACGCTTTCGTCTTTCTGTGTTGTTAAAGCATGCAGTGTTGTCCTTTTGCTTTCGCAGAAAATTTATTTTTTTATTTTTTTATTTTCATATGGGGTATATTCGCCATTACAAACTCTAATTTACATCCATTGAACTAGTACCGCCTCATGAATGTAACTGGTTATTTGCATCATTTTCCATTAGTTAAGTTATTAGTTCACAGAGCACAACTATTTGCACACGGCTATTTTCAGTTAGTTAATTTGCACACAGCACAACTTATTAGTTCGATGTTTGATATAAAAGAGATTTTTAAATAAATTATAAGCATGACCATTAAATAAAAAAGAATGAACAGAGAAAATGGGCACCACAAAATTCAAAGGATACCAGCATGAAGTGCAACGGTCAAAGGGAAATCTTACATGATGAACATCAATAGCATCCAAAAACTTCTCAAATGCCTGAATCCACTCTTGCTGATTCCACACGCGTGGAATATCAACAGAAATTACACGATAACCCTGAAAGTGTTAATAAAACCGAATGGGATTTAAAAAAGAAAAAAAAAATAGTTATTACTGTCACAAAGCTCGTGACCTTTGATACCAAGATCCATTTATCGTCCTTTGTTAATTATGAAAGGAAAGAACTGAACTGAAGGTCAGTGTTGAAACATGACGGAGATTCTGAGATAGAAAATCATCTTTTTTTTTTTTTTTTTTTTTTTTTTGGAAAACAGCTTTAAACATAGCACTCCTATCACCTCAAAAATTATGATTTTACAGTTCAATATTCTGCTTCCAACCAAAAATTATTACAAGGAGGCAAAATCCCTAAGGGTTTGAACAAATACGGTGCCTTTTCAAAGTCAACCGACTTTACCACACCTTTTAAGAATAACAAAGAACTTAAATCAAACATCCACCATAACCTAACATTCAAAAACTCAACCAAGTAACTGTAAATATCCGTCGAAAGGGAAAAAATGTAAACTGATCCATAACATCATTAATATCCGTACCTTCATCGAAAGCGACATGATTTGCTTGTAGTAAACATCTGCAGTTCCAGCTATACCAGGAAGACATATTAGTGGGGGCACAACTTTTGGACCAAAATCGTAATATCGCCACTGCTTTGATCCGATCTACAACAATTGTTACGAAAAATGTCATTTACTTATTAGAAATCCACACAGAAAATTATGCTTTGCTTCCCTTGATCATACTTTCGAAACATTCCACATTAAAACTCCTCGCAGAATTTAAATCGAACATAGTAATAACAACCCCTTTCTGATAGTGATAATTCTCAACACAAAATTCATTTCAACTTCCCCATTGTACCAATCCAGTTGAACCCATCATTCACATCAATTGAACTTAAAAGCAAAAATGTAGATATTCAATTATTTAAAAAAAAAAAAAAAACAGTAAATGTACAAGATCTCAAATTTACTAAGAAATGAAATCCAAAATGCAATGTATAACAATCAAAACATGAATCCAAAACTGAAACCAGGGGGTGCGCAATAGATAATAAACGTAGCTTAAAGAGTAAAAAAAAACACGATAATCGAGACTCAAAAACCACAACGAACAATCAAAAAATAAAAACCAGAAATTCAATTAAACGAAATGGAGAGAAAGAAAAAAAAAACTCACAGGGATTCTGTGAAGAGGGACTTGAGACTTGAAATAGACATAATCACCGGGCGCCGAAAAGCCGCCTTTCATTTCTGATTTTTTACGGTGCCTCTCTCTATATATATATATATATTTTTTATTTGTGCGTAATCATCATCAGCATCGGAGAATTAGCAGCGAGGTTTCTCGAATTTACAGGGAATTGGAATTGGGATTCTGAAATTGGAATTGGAATTGTGAATTTGGGGGTTTTCAGAAATTTGGGGAATGTAAATTGTAATTTGTGATGTGAGCTGTTGATCTATGGGGGTTGACGAATTAGATGATGAATAATAGAATATGATTGAGCAACCACGTGGTGGTGGGACCCACTGATTCAAGCCTTTTCAAACTATTTTTTTTTTTCCTTCTTTTTTTTTTTTTTTTTTTTTTCTGATGAGTGAACAAAATTAACTTTATACCATGAGATAAAAATGAAAAATTAATAATAATAATAATAACAAGAGATTAATTGAGATTATTATCTATGACTCGAGAAATGATTAGCATCTGATGCAAAATGTTTGTTTAAAAGCTTATGTTATACAAGAAATTTTGGTCTCGGTCCGTTTTTATGAGTTTCGTACCGTACGTACCCTGTTTTGTTTTCTCCGTATATGGTTGAGAAGAAATATATGATCTGAATGTATGTACACGTATAATCCTATACTGAGATAATCTGAACAGTTTATTTCTCACGATGCGAAACTCCCATAAATACAGTGATAGAGTAGTTGAATTTGCATCGATCGTCTTATTATTGTGCCTGTGATATATATATACGCTCTCGGAAATGCTCGATCAACACTTCAACAAGAGTTTGCCAAGACTCTTGAAGAAACGATCACGCATGACTGACTCGGAGTTCGAGATGCTAAAGTTGAACAAGAAAAAGGCGATGGCTGATAAAGCAGACGATTCTTCTGATGCAAATGAAGATCACGAAGATCGTGTTGTAGATATATACACTGGAACCCAAAAGAAATGTTAAGAGAAACAGAATAGATACAAATGATCAAGCTCAATCCAAACGAAAGAGAGCTAATTTTACTATACAGGTATATATAGTAAAATTGGTTATATTATTTAGGATATATTTTGCCAGATTTCTAGGTAAAAGTGTAATTTGCTATTCCTTTTTGTATGAGTTCTGCAGAAATCCAAAGAAGCCCTCACGAAATGTTTGAGTCTCGAAGTCGTCTCGTTTGGGAATAAGCTATATGAAGTCGTCAATTAACACGTACCATTTTAACGGCGTTTAATTAAAAAAATCATAATATTTCATATTCCGAAAAAAACTTGAGATTCTTAAATTTTCTGAATGCATCGGAGAACCGTCGTCGTTGTCCCACCAGCGCACGTCGGAATGTCCAATTTGGTTGCTGAATTGAGGGTTGTAGAGCGCGGGAGTGAAAAACTGAAGGGTAATTTAGTCAATAAACGACTTCTCTTAATGAAACCTACGGATTTATATATAGGTAAACCTTATCGGGTTTTTTTTCCCGTCTCATTGGAGCTAATTATAGTTCATTGATACCGTTTGATAGAGAATCGATATAGTACGATAACGCAATCAGTTGGTATGATGTCTTGAAGCGAACTTCAAATTGTTAATATTGCAGTCCGTTTTTTAGCTGGTAGCCTGATTAACAATTAAATAAGCTTGTTAGAGAATTTAATTTTTAATTAAAATACCGGTACAAGCTCACGAACTAAGAACAATCATCAGACTCGGACTCTACATACAAGTGGAGAGGATTTACTCTATTCGTATTTGCTTCCAAAGGCGGCATTCCATCGTCGTCACTCGAAGAATCTTGATCATCTTTTCGGCAAGTACTACAACACTCTAAAGCTTGCTTCGGGTTTTCGTGGGAGGTGGATTTAAAAATCTCTGGCCTAAGTGGAACAAAAATAAACGTCAATTTATAGAAGAAATCGATAAGTTCAAAATCAACCATAAAAATCGATAAGTTGACAAATTAACCATTCTAAAGATTTTCGAAGAAGACGAATTTGGTCGTGGTAAAGCACTTGTCGAACAAAGCCCGCCACCTTCCTACCGGATTCTTCCGCCTCTTCTCTCCCACTTTCGTCCACCACTACAAAGTTCCCTATTTAAACATTTCATTATACAAAAGAATAAGAATCAAATCGAAAACTATAAGATTATTTCATTGCTATGTTTAAACAATATGCGCAATTTTACATACCTTGTTTAATCCACATGCTTTTGTGGAATTTTGCTGGAAAACATGCTATAAATTTCTCCCCTTTCGAGTCCATTACCTTCGCAAACAGAATTGAATCGAATCGAATTGACAGAGTAAAAATAATAAACCTTGAAATTTTGAATAGTAAATAAGTATATGCAGTAGAACCTCGATAAATTAATAACATCGATTAAATAATAGTTTCTCTCTATCCCGACTTGGTAGAAAACGTTTGCTAAATTAATGAAATTTCTCTGGCCCCGACTTATTAATTTATAGAGGTTTAACCGTATAATACCTCAGTTAGATTAGAACCCCTCAATTCGACAACCTGCACTATGGTTTGACCTTGTTCAAGAGTCGCCATTTCAGACTCAACTCCCCCTCTTTAGATTCTTCCTTCCTCCTCCCGCCATTTTTTTGTTTGTATTACTTCAATTTTTCTTCTTCTTTTGTTTCTGCTAAACATCAGTTGGAATTGAATTGAGAGCGTATAGATACAGGTTACATAACAACTATAAGAAATATTAAGGTCCCGTTTGGTTGCCAAGATAAGCCATGATTAACTAAATAGTTGGACTTAATTTGATGTTTGGTATCCTCAATAAATTGTCAGGTCGACCCGCCAAAATTATATAATCATGGTTTATATTGCCTTCTAATGAGTTTTTTTGTTGGACGTTTCAAGCTCCAATAAAATAATTGGGTCTCATTAGATTATTTAATCTTATCTTGGCTAATCTTATCTTGCCAGCCAAACGGGGCCTAAATAAATAAATTCAAACCCTGAGACAGACGACAGACCAAATATCGAACAACTCTAGACTATGAATTCACCGGCTCCGTTCAACGGCAAGACCCAATCGGCGGCGACCGGCACTACCAGAGTCAACGCCCGAGTTTAAATCACAGAAGGGGGCGCGTAGCTTTTCGGCACGAAGAGAGAGAGAGACAGAGTTGAGAGGGTTTGGGTTTTGGGCTGGTTATTAATAGAACACCATGTGGGCCCCACAAATCAACAATATCCGTCTGAATCTACATCCCAATCGTCACCACACTCTCTCTCTCTCTCCTTTTTCCTCATCATCTTCTTCTTCTTCTCTACAGTACTCTCTCTCCTCATTTTTCCTCATCTTCTTCTCTGTACAAATGGAAAAGATCCTCACGCATATCATCAACGGGATTGAAGCCATATACACATTAATATCTTTTTTTTTCCTTACAATAAATCGGCGTAAGAAATTAAGAGAGAAAAAAAAACAACACCCAATTTGTTTTGGGATTAATTTATGCAATATATCATGAGTGTAAGTAGATCTGTCAGAATTTTCTATTGATTTTGACAAGATTACAGTTTGTTGGGAACAAAGTATGAATTTTCAGATTCTTCATCTTCTATCTTCTCTGTGGTTTTTTTTTTTTTTTTTTTTTCTGCTTGTTATATTTTAATGGAGTTCTTCAGTAAAGTCGTTAATAGAGGATTCCAGTTCTTCAAACTGGGAGACGGGGAGATCGAACTCCCACTATGGTTGACAAAGTGTGGTATGGCGGCGGTGTAGTGACGATGGGGATGTAAGAGTTTTTTGGTGGATCGGGCGGAGTAGAGAAATTTGCGCAGTCTGGAACCTTAATCGACTATGTATGTTTTCAATAGTCGATTAAGTTAATCGACTATGCTATGGTAGTCTATTAAGGTTAATCGACTTCAAATTTTTTTCTTTTTTTTTTTTATTGATTCCAATTGTATAAATCAATTATAATGTTTGTATATTTTTGTTTTTGTAAAATATATTTGATTTGTATTATTTTGTAATTGTGATTTGTTATTTTTAATAGTCAGATTCTTAATCGACTATGCTTATATCGCATAGTCGATTAATATACCCCATGGAGAAAAAAAAAAGTTAAAAAACGAAAAAAAATTAATTTAAAAAAAAACGGCTGATGAAGTGGCAGGTGCATAATTGGTGATAGTGTTGATGAGGTGGCATTGGCATTATTGAAAAAATGGGTAGCTGAAATTAGGAAGGAGTTTTCCTCAAATGGTGCAAAATAGTTTGGATCTCTCCCTATTAAAAGAAGTATTGAGTGAGTTATATCAAAGAGCCCCTAAAATCTTTTAAACAATATCGGAATTTCTCAAGAGGCATGCACTTAGTACCCATGTCGGTTAAATTCAGATGGAATCTTCTCAAGTCTAACTAAACATTTTTCAACCATGTTATGAATAAAATGGAACTTGATATTTATGTGCTTAGTTATATCGTGAAACACCGGGTTTTTACAAAGTTGAATACCTAATTGGTTGTGCGAATAGACAATTACTTCACCTTTAAAGAAATAAATTTCTATTTGAAGCACTTTACGCCAATTGGCTTCTTTTAAGGCTTCGGTTGTAGCATATATTCCGATTTCGTAATAGAGAGCTACTATATGTTGCAACTGTGATTTTCAACTAATACACGAGCCACACAAAGTGAAAACATATGATGAAATAGTCGATTTCGTATTATCTCTATCATTAGCATAATTAGAATTCATATATCCAATCAATTCCACTCTCTTACTAAATTTAAAAAATAAAATCACAAGTTCAAAGAACCTTTTCAATTAACAAAAAAAAAACCATTTAAACGCTTCCCAACGTGGCTATACCGGGATTAAAAATATATCTACTTAAATAACTAATTGCATAAGCAATATCTCGGGCCTCATACAAACCATAAGATACATCACATATTCACTTGCATTTTAGTAAGGCAAAGATTGCATAGATTTATTTCAAATTCAGTTTTAGCTGATTGAGTCTTACTTGACAAGAAATGAGCAGCTAAAGGCACAGAAGCAGGTTTAGCAAAATTCATAGAAAATTTCCATTGTTGAATGATATGAATCATTTAATATTTATATTTCCAACTAAACCGCTCATGTATGGATGAATATTTTGAAAATACAATGAGTCGGTTTTGAGATCGACCATTCATTTAACTTTTATTGTGATACCATGCGTATAGAATTACCATCTCATATAAAAATTTAAACTTTAACTCCAATTTTGAAATTGAGTAGTATCATTTAATATTTAATTATCCATATTTGTTCTGTCAAAATATATATATATATATATATATATTAAAATTGGGCCCTGGGCGTGGGTCCCGCTCGCCCCGCGCGAGCCTATTTTGCACGAGTTTTTGGGACTTTTTTGATGCAAGAGTTTTTATTTGGGACATTTTGGTATTTTTCCCTAATAATTGTGTGCAAACAAAATATGTATTTTAGCATGATTGGTAGATATGTCATACGTATGATATCTTCTAAGGTAGCATTTTTCGTATTTTGAAATATTCCATCGATGTTGGGAGTTTTTATATCTTCTAATGTTCGTTTCTTTATAATATGAAGTACTAAAGTGTGGTAATTTGATATTTTATTGCAAGAAAAACTTATATAAACATTTTATTACATGTAATATATGGTGCAAAACGAAACTATTTCTTAAAGTTATCAGTTCAGTTCAATTCACGCCGTTCAGTTTTATGCTTGAAAGTTGGCTTAATCCCACTTTGCAACTTTGAAATGGAGCCTTTTTGGCACTTTGCACGCTTAAAAAATAATAATAGTATTTTGCACCCTCAAAATACAATAAATTATTCACAGTGCACCCTTAATTGAATGATAAAGGATAAATAATTTTTTATTGGTTTTTTTTTTTTTTCCAGTGTGCAAAATAACAAATTAATGTTGTCATTTTCTTCAACCTCCTACCTAATATCGAGCGCACAAAGTGCAAAAAAATAAAAATCACAATGGATAATTGCAAAAATATATATTTTCTTACAAAATAAAATCAAATAAACTTTTGTCACTAAATTATTCAATTGATAGATATTTTATTGTAATTGGTGGAAATATTAGGTAGAAATATTTGGAAGAAAATATGATTTTCAGATAACTTGATCAAGAAATAGCTGAAGGATTTTTTTTCGTAAAATATTTTTTTTTGTGATAAAAAATGTAAATTTTAAATATCACTATAAATATTAAATTACCTTTGTTAGCTTTAAGAACTCACGTGGAGTGCATTATGCATGATATATCGTGTATCGATGGTGCAAAGTGCTATTAATTTATTTCGATGGTGCAAAGTGGGAAAAATAGTATATTTCAATAGTGCAAAGTGGAATTAAGCTCTTGAAAGCCATATATGAACCAAAACTTTCGTCTTTTTTTTTTCCTAAAAAGAAAAACCAGACCTATGGTTTGTGCATCGCACAAACCGTAATGGTTCCGTTTGTCGATTTTCGGTTCGATTTTTCGATTTTTTTTGCTCACCCCTTGATGAGCATAGCACACATCGAGGACAATGGTATACATAAATTGAGCTCGTGTTCGACTCCCGACCAAAAGCACGAACCGTTACATCATATCATATACAAATTATTTATCTTAGCTCACAAATGTGACAATTCATTATTCTATTTAGTAATATGTCATATAATAAAACAAGATATTGGTCATCAATCGGCGCACTCGGTGCGGGTCTTTGACGTGCAGTTATAGACTATAGTTAACAAATGTTAAAGTAATAATAAAATTATATTTATAAGTTTAAAGAATGGTTCAATTAGGGTTGGAAACAGAAAGCGAAACGAAATTTTCGAATTCCACCAATTTCGTTTTGAATATTTCTCAATTTGGCGTATTATACTTCTCATTTAGAAAATTTGATTTCCAACTTTCTATAACAAAATTGAAATACAAATTAGATTTCGATCTCCTGTCCAATTTTAGTTTCCATTCCATTTTCGTAAAATATATTTATAATATTCTATGTATTTTATATTATAAGTGACTAAAAATTGAATATTTTCAAATTTCTTCAATTTCGATTTAATACCATTTTCGAAAATCCAATTTTTCGTATTTTCTGAATGGAAATTGAAATTAGTTGTCTAACCTAAAAAGGGAATTTGAAAATTATATCTAAACGAATATTTGAATTTGTTTTCACAAAACATTTTAAAATTTAAACACTTCTTTCTCAAAATAAAATTAAAACATATATCACAATTTTCAACGACTTCTCATTCATATCAGATTCAGTCAACGTTACCAATTTCACTTTGTTCAACCCATCTTAATTGAAATTCCAATTTAGACCCTAGCCTCAGATTTAGGCTTACGCATTAAATATTTCCAGGTTTTGAATGTTCAAACTTCAAATTTTGAACAAGTCAAAACTATTTAATGTATAATTCTATTTACAATAAAATTTAAATAATCCAAATCTAAATTAAAAATACAGATAATGTAAAAGAAAACAAGTAGCACATAAATATATAGTCCAACAAATAAATAAATAATAATTAGCACATGAAAAAAACATGTCACATTCATCCAAGAATTTCACCTAGGAATAACATTGGCTATGTTTGTTACCGTTTTCAAATACTTTGCACACTTTCCCCAAAATGAAAATTATATTTCTACACTATTTTCAAAAAATTTCCCCAAAACAAATTCAAATATTTCTCTCTCTAACAAACATGATTTGACCGCTACAGTGAAAATTGTCTTCACTAAAATACAAAATCAAATCACTTTATCTTTTAAATTCTTCTTCTAAAATACCTTTTTCCAACACCTTTCAGACATGATTTGACTTGCTACAGTACAAATTATCTCCTCCCAAAATACAAACAAACTTTATTTAATTTTCAAATTCTTCTCCCAAAACATATTTCCCCAAAATAAAATGGAAATGGAAGCCCAAAAGCTTACCAAACACAGCCATTGTGTGTGAATATGCAATTTATGATTAGTACAAATGTGCATCATTTTAACGCAAATTACAGCCAACCCCCTAAGATAAGATCAAATTACGAAAAAACTCCTCCTCTTTGGGTAATTACAACTATCTCCTCAAGTATGTATTGTCTTATGAAAGAACTTCTCATTCATTAGGTAAATTTGACAAAATTTAACACCGTAAGAGTGAATTTGTAAGACAATACATAGTTGATGAGGTGTTTGTAATTACCTAAACATGAAGGTTTTTTTCATAATTTGACCTTACCTTAGGGGCTGCCGTAATTTGCCCTTTTAACTAAGAAATACCCTAGAAGTAGTTGACAATAATACTTCCAATACCCCAAATGAAACATGAGCAAAGCTATATCATTGTTTTGCACTAATACAAGTTCCATTGGCTCACAAGATTAAAATAAAACGGTCACCGAATCGGCCGATTGGACGATAATACAACAAACTACAACTTTCGAAAGTACATACATACATACATATAAATATACTTACAAAAATTTCCGATGAACAATTCCGAAGGCCGGCCTACAAAACAAGAACAAAAATCCCTATATTTCGATTGGTAAAAGAGTTATTAAGTTGGTTTTACCTAACAAACAAAGATGCAAAAGATTCTCAATGGAACACCGAATAGTTATAAATCAAGAATCCATACCTACATCACAACGATGTATCGAACTTCAAAAAAAAAAAATCAACACTGTAAATAATGTATAGAAGAAAAGGACCATTCGAGCGAAATGCTCGTCTATTAACACCTCATAGATATATAGTCAAGAAGTGTCAACAAATGAAGCACATCTATACTATTTATTAAACAATGTACAATCTTTTACCTACAAAGACGAAAAGACGAACGAAATGTGGTAAATTCAATTAATAGAAATTATTTACTCTGTCCACAAACACATAGATCATCATCTAAACCAAATGCAGAGCTGCACTAGTTCTCATAGTTAACGCAACGACTATACGGAGAATAGCGAGAAAAACGCAAAACATTTCAAAAACCACCCAATTTTCGAAACAACAAAAAAATAAAATAAAATGTAGAATATCATCATCTAGAATCGAGAGAAAATTCACCGTTTTTCTTTCACCACGCGCTCTTCTTCTTCGAACCGTAGTAACTAATGTACCACTTGACAAACTTCTTCAACCCCGTCTCTAAATCGGTGGTCGGCTTATAACCGAGCTCCTTCCTAGCCAAAGTAATGTTCGCGTGTGTGAACACGACGTCACCATTCCGAGGCATCGGCAATAGCTTCTTCTTCGCCTTGACTTTCAACAACTTCTCCAATATACTCACAAGCTTCGATACAGGGACAGGGCTGGTATTTCCCAAATTGTAAACCCTCAATTGGGCCGGGCCCGCCTTCTTCCCGCCGCTTCCGGTGCTCTTCTTCGCCGTATCCAAAGCCGACAAGCAACCCTTCACCACGTCGTCGATGTAGGTGAAATCGCGAGCCACGGTGGCGTGATCGGCCCCTTCGAAGATCTTGATTTCTTTGCCACGTAATATATCTTTAGTGAAGAAATAGTAGGCCATGTCGGGCCGGCCCCACGGCCCGTAAACCGTGAAGAAACGGAGGCCCGTTATCGAGAGCCCGTATATGTGATTGTAACTGTGGGCGATTTCTTCGCCGGCCTTTTTTGTGGCGGCGTACAGGCTGGCGGGCTGATCGGTTCGGTCCTTTTCGGAGAAAGGCACCTTGGAATTGAGCCCGTAAACGGAGCTCGACGAGGCCCATACAATTGCGGGCTGAGGGTTCGAGTTCTTGCAGGCTTCGAGTAAGGTGACGAAGCCGTTGACATTGCTGTGGATGTAGGAGCTAGGGTTTTGCATTGCGTACCGGACTCCGGCCTGCGCGGCGAGGTGCATGACGTGGCTGAACCGGACGATCTCGAAGAGCTTGCCCAGCAGAACGGCGTCGTTTATATCGGCGTCGATGATGTAGACGCCCTGGCGGTCGAGGAGGGTTTTGCGGGCTTTTTTCAGGCCCGTCTCGTAGTAGGTGTTGAAGTTGTCGAGGCCCACCACGCCGTCGCCGCGGTTCTTGAGGGCGAGGGCGGCGTGGCTCCCGACGAAGCCCGCGGCGCCGGTGACGAGGACGGTGAGGCCCGATTTGGAGACGGGCCGGGCCGAATTTCGGGCTTTGGCCTCCCAGTTTGCGGGCAGGCGGGAGTGGCCGGTGGTCTGGAGGCTGCGGCGCTTGCCGCCCGGGGAGGCGGCGGGAGGGGAGCAGATGACGAAGAGGAGGAGGAAGAAGAGGAAGAGGAAGGACCAGAGGGTGAGCCGGGGGTGGAAACGGAGGCGGTGGAAGGCGTACGGCGGCGGAGATTTGAACTTTCCGGTGGAGGAGGGGATGATCGGGTCCAAGTGTGAGAGTATCGGCTTCAGCTGCGTCATCGGAAAGTTCGATCCAAAGACTTGATTTTTCTCCTCCGTGTAAAAATGCTTCTGCAAAATTCTTTCGCCCCTTTGTTTTTCTTTTATGTTTGCAGAGAGCAAATTTGCAGAGTGTGAATTTTTTTGATTTTTGGGGGAAGAGAGAGAAAGGAAGAAGAGAGAGAGAGAGAGAGAGTAGAGAGAGAGGGGTTGGCGTTTTTATATAGGAAGCAACGGTGGTGGTGTGCTGGCGCCTTGTGGGAAAGCAAAAAGTGACATTTCTTTATTCCAAAAATTAATCCTATATATTTTTTTTTGCCTCGATATTTGGTTTTTTTATTTTTTCTCCTATTTTTTGACTTTATATTTATTAGGGTAAATTATGAAAAGTTAAATTACGAAAAAAACCAGTCTTGTTTGGTAAATTACAATCGCTTCTCAACTATGAATTTTCTTACATGTACACTTTTATGGTGTCGAATTCAACATAATATTCTAGATTCCGTAGAATGTTCTCTAGTTTGTACTCTTTTTTTGCAAAATTACAGTTTCTGATGCACCACGACCTGATATTTAAAAGCTAAGAAACACATCTTATGATTATCTTGTTTTAAAATAAAACATGTACAAACCGGAGAATATTCCACATAATCTAGAAAATTCAACTAAATTTAACACTAGAAAGATGGACGTGTAAGAAAATTCATAGTTGATGGATGATTGTAATTTTCCAAACGTGATAGATTTTTTTCGTAATTTAATAATTTACACTATTTATTAAGGTTTAGTGAATTTCAAGATTTCTTCTTAATGGGGCCGTTTGCTTTTCCTTTTCCTTTTCTTTTTTGTTTTTTTTTGTTTTTTACATTTTTTATATATTTGGGTTAAATTATTTTATTAATTTCTTAAGGACAAAAAAGGACTAGTGAATATAATTTTGTGTATAAGATCACATTTCTATATGAAATTGCTTGAGAATATAGTAATTTTATAGCTAGATTTCAATAATTAAAGAAAAGATTGATAGAAGATCTCAAAATAATATTTATCTTTTTCAAATTCTATGTTGTTAATTGTTTTGACTATATAGTTTGACCATGTAGTTTGACCGTAAAATTGCATTCCTTTACATTCCATTTGTCTTTTGGGATTTTCCATTTCGAACAATTCTATGGGTTTCTTGTAATTTCCATCTTCGTTATGTATTTATTTTTTTCTTAAATAAAAATGTGCACATAGTCAACAGAGGCGGTCAACGGCAGGTCTAAGCAAAATTGTTGTGATTTGGGAGATTATTTGTAATACAGTAGTAGCACTTATCTTCTTTGCGGCTAATTTAGTAATCTCAAAAGAAAATTCATTAATAATATTATAGTATTTATCCACAATGGATAGAGTTAGTCATACAATAAGCTTTTGTAAAGTATTTGGTAGATCTTTTTATCAACAAAATCTTAAAAATTCAAAAAATAAGTTGTGGGAAAAAAAATTATGATCGTTTTAAGAAAATACATTTGCTCCACATTTTTATTAAAAAAATTTAATGAGTAAAAATAGCTTATGAGCTCATTATGCAAACATTTTAGATATTAATTTTAAAATTAAAACCTAACAACATATAATTTCTTTAAATAACCTATCAGATTCAAGAGATTATTAGTTGTTTAAAATAATTTTAGCCAAACAACACTTAAAAATCATGAAAATTTATCCACATTAGAAGGCATAAATTCCTTGCTTTCAAAATTAACATAATAATATTATTATTATTATTATTATTATTATTATTATTATTATTATTATTATTATTATTATTATTATTATTATTATTATTATTATTATTATTATTATTATTATTATTATTATTATTATTATTATTATTATTCCTTGCACTATGTAACACCCGTCCCATGCAATATTCATGAAGCATCTATAAAGCTTATGGATTTTATTAATATTAATTCATTATAATCACTTCATTATATTAATTATTATTTTTATTGATTTTTTTGAATTTTAGGTGTTTCTCTTTCTTTCGCCCTTAACTATGGCACTTCCCAATTGTATAACCAAATCATAGGGTTTGATTGAGATTGATAATAATGCCTTACTAAGATTAATTACAGCATTAATTATTTTTTTATAATATTGGCCCTTGAGTTGAATAAGAATGGCAAATATGGTGCTAGTTGCTACTAATTATTAATTAAATGATTAAAGAATTTATTCAGACCAATAAGCATGTTATTGTTTCAATTTAACTGTCATGCATAAATAGATTCAAATATACTTTTAATTGAATTAAAGAATAATAATTACATAAATGGATTTTATGTTACTTTATTAGCTATTCAATTTGGTTTTGACATGGATAGTGTTAGTGTAGTCTATAGGTTCAATTTTGTTTTTGTACGCTACACCCGATGAATGTTACATTGATTGGATTTTTATCGTTAATCTACACACATCAAAATTGGTGTATGTATGAATGATAAAGATTTATCTGATGTATTTTACTCGGCGTAACACGGTATAAATCGTTGAAAATGGATGTATCAAATTTATTTTTTGGTTTGAGATGAATTTGAATTTGCAATTTTGCTAAACCTTTAATTTTAGGGGGAAACAAATTTGAATTTTCGTAATTAATTTCGAAAATTATATGAATCAAAATTGTATATCATATATACTCCAATTTTGATCTAATAGTAGCAAAAAATATTATTCGATAATAAAATAAAATTAAAAA
>NW_012193715.1:59717-70517 GCF_000504015.1 Erythranthe guttata | reverse complement strand
TATATATATATATATATATATATATATATATATATATATATATATATATATATATATATATATTTTTAAGTTAAATTACAACCACCTCCCTGAGGTATGGTTAATTTACGAAAAAAATCCTTCTTATTTGGATAATCACAGCTACCCCTCAACTATGAATTTTTCTTACACCTCTATCCTTATGGTGTCAAATTCAGCACAATCATCTAGATTTCGTGAAATGTACTCTAGTTTGTACTCATTTTGTGCAAAAATAAAGTTTCTGATGCATCACAATCTGATATATACAAGCCAAAAAACACATATTATGATCATCTTGCTTCAAAATGTGGAGTTCGAATGGGATGAAACGGATACAAAAGTGATAATATTTCAAATAATCTAGAAGATTCCACTAAATTTTGTGATTGAGGGGGGTGGTTGTAATTACCCAAACATGAGGGGGATTTTCGTAATTTGACCAAAGCTCAGGGGTGGTTGTAACTACCCAAACATGAGGGGAATTTTCGTAATTTGACCAAAGCTCAGGGGTGGTTGTAATTTACCCTATATTTTAATACAAACATATTCAAAATAAATTTTACTATCAACATCAATTTGCAATTGAACATTGAATCATGTAAAGTTCGAGAAGCAACAAAAATATTTAAAATTTAAAAATATTTCTATTTTTTTAGAAATTGCAAAATGGGTTATAAGATGTCCGGCGGCAAGTATCTTCGAATTTTCCGACATCACCAAATGAAATTAACCCTTTATTGATTCGGGAAGGGAAAGAAATACAATGAATCAATTAGACTAATTCGAGGCGAGGAGGGCCCAATTACGTAATTGGGCCGTAACTAATTGAACATGACATTTTATCAAAACTAATTGCATCATTTATTGGCCGTACCAAATTTGTCGTAGAAAATGGCATCGAACAAACTCAATTCATATGTACCTCAGCATTATTTCATGGCTTATTTCATTTGCCTCTGATTGGTTGGTTGGAGTTGTTCCGGTGAAATGAACTTGCCCCCATTCATATCATCTCTGAATGAATGGAGCACATTTTTTCTGTTCAATTTTCCCTTACATCATTATATATATATATATATATATATATATATATATATATATATATATATATGTTTAAATGAAAAATGTGTTCTTGATGTTAGCTTGTTCCCTCCTGAATTAATGTCTGAAAAATATATACTTCAAACTTGTTGGTTTCTGTTCAATTAAGTACTGAAATGAAACAATTGGTTTATTTATTATTTAAATATGAATTTTAAACACGTAAAAGTAATATTAGTAATATAAATGTTAGATACTGATTTTATCTTTTGATAAAAGATATATAATTTAAAATTGTTATCAAAGAAATTTGATATGTGGAAAAATATAATATTGGAAATAATTAGTTGATACCTCTGAATTTTATTATATTTTACGATAAAATATTTATATTGGGAATATTGTTTGGTACTACAAAATTTTTCGGTGTATGCAAAAGGTTTTCCAAAGTGATGATGAGCCTTTTTTGGTTCAAGGTCAATTTTTCTTAAACATTAAAAAAACTCATAATTACTTTGAAAAAACATTTGCAAACACCACTTAATGAGTACATATCCTTATGTATCGAGCTTCATCACCTTGAAAAATAATCTTTTGATATTTTCCATCTTCGAAAATAATTAATAGCTCTTTGCACCCTGAAAATACAATATATCATGCATAATACACCCCCGAATGAATTTTTAAATGTAATGTTTGTAATTATATATTTCTAGCGGTATTTTTTAAGAATATGTTAAATCAAAATTTGTATATTCATCAATCCTTCAAAATTGCAAAGTGCAAACTAAAAATGCATCTCATTAATATATTTAAAAATTATAATTTTTATCACAAAAAAATACGTTACAGAAAAATAAAAATCCTCCAACTATTTTGTTATCAAGTTAATTGAAAAAACACATTTTCTAAAGATTACTACCAAATATTTTCGGCAAATACAACAAAACATCACTCAATCGAATAACTTAGTTACAAATTCTTTTTAATAAGGAAATATAATTTTTTTAGTAATTCGGTGTAATGTTATTTTTTCACACTTTATAGTTAAAAAATATGTTAGAGCTAGAAGAAAATAACAATTTAATTTCTTAGTTTCTGGAAAAAGAAAAAAAGCCAATAAAAACCGAAAATTCCCTCAAATAATTTTAAATAACTTAAATATAGAATGGGTACAAAGTACAACACCTAATTCACGTGTATAAATAAAAGATTTGACTACTACCACACAATATAATTTTGTCAAAAAAAAATGTTGAATTGGAATTTTCTTACAAAATCCCCAAACCGCCCTCGGCCAGATTTATATATACTTTTCAACACCAAGAATCGGCAAATGCACGTGCTTTCTCAACATTAAGCTGGTAGTTGAGATACGTATATATTCTTTCTCCTCTAATAAGTAATATAATAATAATAGTAACAATAATAAACTATTCTTTTGAAAATGATACTAGTAATAACGAATATAATAATCCTTTCTTCAAAAATAAGAAAATTTGTTGAATTTTAAATAAAAATCAATTGAACTGGGCAAAATAATTTATAATATTCCCAGTTATTAAGATTTAAATTTTTTCAAATCTGCTATTATTTCATTAAATAAATAGCATAGCACCCCTCGCCATAAGATTAATTTAATAAAGGGCACTAAAAGAAAAAAATAAATAATTATTCTTAAAATCACATCTTATTATTGTAAATTAAGTGGTTTTGTAGACAATTCATATATAGTAACCGAATTTAACAAAATTAATAGAAGATCTAATCAAAGAAACCGAACATGCTAATAGCTAAATAATTAATTAGTCAGTATGGGGTTAATCCAATCTCATCTATTCCAAAATAATTCGATATAGGTAGCCGAGCGAGCCTCGTTTGCTTAATTCAACTAAGTTCTATTTACTAAATAATAAGGGTCTAAGATGTTTGGTTGATAAGATTCCTGTTTAGTTAAGGCTGTTCTTATAGTTAAAACACGTAATTAAATACTACTGTATTTGGTTAAATTAGTGGCACCTCTTCGTCCGCGATTAATTGTATAGGAAAAAAGAATAATTTTATCCTTGAGACAATATATTAATTTTGTTAATTAAAAAGAACTTTTAATTTCATATTTAATGTCACAATATAACAAATTTAATCTAAAGAATCAAACATATTACTAACTAAATAATTAGTTAATCGATAGAATATTAATCAAATCTTACTTAATCCAATTTATTACTAAATAAGCATTAATCACACAAGGAATTTGTAATTGTTAGCCAAATTTGTTGGAGGGTGGAGGGCCGGGCCCTCTTACTACATTTTTCATCCCCATTTGTCAAAAAAATACAATTAATTGCATTTAATATATATTACATGAATAAATAATAAGATTTTTAACTAATTTACTACACCTTATAGCATTGGTGGACACACTAGAATCATAGACTCATAGTTCAATTCATTTACGTAATTCAAAGCAATATTCATCAATTTTTAAAAGTATTTAAATTTTTCGTATTTAATTTTTTGGAATATTTCTGCTTGGAGCTCATTTTTTTCATAAAATGCAAAATATAACTTTACGCGCATTGCACTCTCGGAGATGCTCTAACAATTACGACTGAAATATCTCAATAATGGTTTCTCCTAATTTACATCATATTATATATGTGCATGAGATCCATGCATATTTTACTTATATATAAACACTTAAATTTACTAATTATATATAGATTAAATATAAAAAAACTGTATAATATAATAAATTTTTATTTTTTTGTTTTTTTAAATTCTAAAATTAGTAACACCCACTACCCCACAGCATTCACTAATGTCCAAATTAAACACCAATGTTCATCCCCATCTGTATGCACGAGCTTGATTACTACCCACTCACCTACCCCCGCTCATATCTACATAATATATTATTACAATAAATTAAAAAATAAAATGAAAAATATAGGGTAAATTATGAAAAACCCATGAACTTAGGTTGAATTACAAAAACGCCTCAATCTAGTCGTAATTACCAAAATCACCCTAATGTTTGTTTTCGTCTTACACCGACCCCCTGTGGTGTTATTTTTTTAGGGGTGGTAAACGAGTCCAGCCGACACGTGAGCTCGATGAGCCCGCTCGAAAAAAGATTGAACTCAGACTCGAGTTTTTCAAGCTCGGGTTTTCTGACGAGCCGAGCTCAAGCCATTTTTTAGTTGTTCATGAGCTCACGAGTCTCCTTGCGAGCCTTATTTAATTTTTTATTTTTTATATATATATTATATTTTATTTAAATAATGTATAATAATATAAAATATAAAAGAAATAAATAAAAATATAATATACATATTAAAAATATAAATAATTATAATTTATTGCTATTTGTAATTTTCTTAATTAATTTTTAATAATAATAAAATAATAATTAAAATGTATTAAAAAAACAAAATGAACTTGGACTTGAGCTCGAACCTTCCAAAATAGGTAAGCTGGGCTCGTTCACACCCGTAGGTGATACTAAAAATATGTGAAATTGTTATATTTAAGAAGAATAAATATTCTGTGTAAAGGCCTCGTGAGAGTAATTTTTGTCCTTAAAAAGTAGCATAAAGAAATGTCACTTATGTATGAATTAAATCGGCATTTTTTGGAAAATAGTCTAAGTAATCAAAAAAATTCCATGAAAAGTACCACCATAAGGGTGTCGGTATAAGATAGAAACAAACGTAAAGGGAATTTTGGTAATTACGGATAGATGATGGTGTGTTTTGTAATTTAGCCTATCTTCAGGGGCTTTTTTGTAATTTAACCAAAAATATATGATTAAATTATTACAAGTAAAATTGATTTTCCAATGTGCGGGCACTCCAGATTTCCTTACAGCTAAACAACTCTTTCACTTCACCTACTCATTTGCAACGACCACTACTTCTATATATACACACACACTAAAACACACACCAAACACACACACTCAAACACACACACACACACACACAATGGAGGGAAAAAACATCCGACTGTGTTTTTTCCTCATCTTCAGCGTCGTGTTGGTCACGCTCTTCACCGTCTTCAACTTCCCCACCGAAATCTCCGACAAGTCCGACATGCTAATGTGCGCCACCAACTCCGCCTGGTGCAGCTCCTCCAAGAACCGCATCCTCCGCCCCCCCACCACCACCCCCGCCGCCGCCCCGCTCCTCCGCAACAACCACACGGAGGACGTCCCCCACCACCCGCTGGACCCACTGACCATCACGGAGATGAACAAGGTGCAGAAGGTCATCAAATCCAAGTTCGATGGCTCCGTCTACTCCGTCCACTCGCTGGTGCTAGAGGACCCCGACAAGAGCGTGGTCCGCGCGTGGACGAAGGGCGACGCGCTCCCCACCAGGAAGGCGTCCGTCATGGCACGCTCCGCCGGGACGAACTACCTGCTGACGGTGGACGTCGAGAGCGGCGACGTGGTGGAGCACGACACCAGCGGAATCTCCGGCTTCCCTCTTGTCACGCTCGAGGATATGCAGAACGTGATGAGCGTGCCGTTCACGAACGCCCATTTCAACCGTACGATCGTCGAGAGGGGCGTTGATCTGAACGAGGTTGCCTGCTTGCCCTTCTCCCCCGGCTGGTTCGGTAATAATCTCAATTATTGCAATTATTTTTTGGAATTTTAAATTAATTTCTTTTTCTTGCCTTTTTTTTTTTTTCCAATTAATTAAAATATATTTTATGGCCACTCAAAATTTGACTTTTGGGCCATCCCAATGGGTGGTTTTTGTCTTGTTCGGCTAGAGATAACTTTATCTTTTTCAATTTTTTGTTTAATTTTTTTTTTTATCGAGTTTTCAAAGTTGTGTTTCTGGTTTTGTTTGAATAGTTTTAATTAAGTTCAAGCAGTTCGATTTTTCATATATCTTATTATACTAAAATATATGCTCTAACAATTGGGTATTCCAAGTACACTAATTTGACTTGTGGCCCTTCAATTAATTGTGAATTGACACTATCTAATTTAGGACTAATTAATAGTATACAGAATTGTTTTTATTTTTATTTGAACAATAATCATCAAATACTTAATTATGTATCTTGTTGCAATTTATGTAACTATATATTAGGCAAGAACGAGGATGGAAGAAGATTGGTGAAATTAGAATGCTTCACAACAAAGGACACTGCAAATTTCTACATGAGGCCAATCGAAGGAATAATCATCGTCACCGATTTGGACGCAATGGAAGTCGTCGAAATCGTCGACAAGGGCAAGCACATTCCGATCCCTAAAGCCGCCGGTTCGGACTACCGACTAAACGCCGAGAACTCGGCAACCATCAAGCTCGCGAGCCCGATATCCATGGAGCAGCCGAACGGGCCGAACTTCGTGATCGAAAACGATCATTTGGTGAAATGGGCAAATTGGGAATTTCACCTTAGGCCCGACCCGAGATCAGGAGTCATGATTTCTGAGGCCAAGATGCGGGACCCGGATACCGGAGTGTTGAGGGATATTATGTACCAAGGGTTCGCGTCGGAGCTATTTGTACCGTATATGGATCCCGAAGAAGCTTGGTACTTCAAGACTTACATGGATGCCGGTGAATACGGGTTCGGGCTTCAGGCTTTGGCCCTCGACCCGCTCAATGATTGTCCGAGAAATGCGGAATATATGGACGCGGTTTTCGCGGCTTCTGACGGTACACCGTATGTTAGGGAGAATATGGTTTGCATTTTCGAGCGCTATTCGGGTGACGCCGCGTGGCGACACACTGAGAGCCCAATTACCGGAAAATTGGTATAAAAAAAAAAAAACTAAACTAACTTTTTTTTTTATAAATATGTTTCGATGATTTTGTTACATTAACTTTTTATTTTTTTCGTTTGTGTTGTAGATTCGGGAGGCAAGGCCGAAGGTTACACTCGTTGCGAGATATGTTGCGTCGCTTGCGAATTACGACTATGTTATGGATTGGGAGTTCCATGCCGATGGACTAATTCATATCAAGGTTAGTATTTTCCAAGTTCCAATATTCCAATTTTGTGACAATAGCTGCCGTTGTTCCGTTTTATACAGAAATTTGTTATTTTTCGAATATTATTTCTGATGTAACAATACACTCATTAGGTATCGCTTACCGGGATAGTGATAGTGAAGGGGACTTCTTACGTCAACATGAACCAAGTGAACGCAGACGAAGAGTTGTACGGGACCCTCTTATCCGACAACATAATCGGAGTAGTCCACGATCACTACGTCAATTTCTACCTCGACATGGATATCGACGGTTCCGACAACTCCTTCGTAAACGTGCACCTCCAAAGGGAGTACACCAAAGGAAAATCCCCAAGAATGAGCTACATGAAAGTCAACAAAACCGTGGCGAAGACCGAGAAGGAGGCCCAAATCA
The DNA here is from genome assembly GCF_000504015.1 of Erythranthe guttata. Next base: position 63,060 of record NW_012193715.1, on the reverse strand, counting down.
AGTTGAAGTTGAGCGACCCGTCGGAATTCCACGTCGTCAACCCTAACAAGCACACAAAAGTGGGCAACCCCGTCGGGTACAAGGTGGTCCCCGCAGGAACGGCCGCTAGCTTGCTCGACCCCGCGGACCCCCCTCAGAAGAGAAGCGCGTTCACCAACAACCAAATATGGGTGACACAATACAACAAATCGGAGAAATGGTCCGGAGGATTGTTCGCCTACCAAAGCCACGGTGAAGACACTCTTCAAGTTTGGTCCGATAGGTAAAAACCGAAAAACACCCCGGACAACTTTTTTTTGTATTGATACATATTTTTTAGTGGTGCTAATTATATTTTAAATTTGTGTAGGGATCGATCGATCGAGAACAAGGATATCGTGTTGTGGTACACATTGGGATTCCATCACGTACCGTGCCAAGAGGATTACCCAATCATGCCAACGGTCTCGGCCGGTTTCGACCTAAAGCCGGTAAATTTCTTCGAGAGGAATCCGGTCTTGAGGATTGCGCCGTATGTTGAAAGTGACCTACCGGTTTGTAAAGCGGCTGCTGCAGCTTGAGAAGGACGGGATTTTTTGAAGGATTCGAAATTCTTCGCTCGAACGAGAAGTGATCAACGGGTTCCTCTGACTCGGACTTGATCTTGCAATGAAGGGACAGAGGAATAGGGAAAATGTTAGTTAGAATTTGTTTCTTGAATGTTTCATGTCGGAGATTTGTAATTTTTGATTGGCAGAAGTGTTGAAACTGTGGCTTCCACGTTAATGATTGCTACTTTTAATTTCACTCTATTATATAGCATTGCATTTTTTAAGTATAGCTTTTAATCAATAAAATTGGAAATGCAGAAAATTGAATAATGTAATATATTGTTCAATTATGTTTGCCTAGAGTTATTTATTACTCTTTTGTACTAGTTTGTCTGTGTATACTACGAAAGGTTCCATTGTTTAAGGTATTACCTTTTGGTTTTTTTTTTTTATTATTTTTTTAATTTTTTTTAACTTTTTTTTAATTTTATTATATATTTAGGGATAAATTTTTTAATGAAAGAAAAATAACCATGTGACAAGTAACACTATAAAATTAATTTTTTCATGATTTAGTGTGCCAAATGCCCGTGGGCACATATGATCTAAATCTTAATTTGTACTCAAGTTGATATCATGTCACGTGACTTATAAAAAAAAAAGGGTTAACCGCAAAAAATCCCCTAAACTTTGGACGTTTTTGTGCTATATCCCCTGAACGGAAAAAAGTTGCACGAGCACACCTGAACTTCACTTTTCTTAGCACCGGCAGCCAAAATTTACCGGAATTCAAATCACGTGCCTCACACGTGAATATAGTTGGGTAAATTAGTCTTTTCCGTTTATACCCATTTTCTTCATTTTTTTTTTAATAAATATAAATAAAATGAAAAAACTAAAAAGAAAAATGAAAGAAAGAAGAAAAGAAAAAAGAAAAAAAGAAAAAAAAGAATATTGCTGCACCAGTGCACACCCATCGTCTTCGACCCACCTCCACACACAAATCAGACACCACCCACCGGCCACCACAACCTCTGATCCGCCGCCGCACCACCACCACCGAACCAATTTCAATCCATTCCCCATTCACCATCACAAGGCAAAAAAATTGGAGTTTTTCGCTGGTGCTCCGGTCTCAAAATTTGACCGCCGGCTGGTGGCTCTTTCTTTGCCGCAATCATCAACGGATGGCGGCGACGGCGAATTCCAGCGGTGGAAGAACCCAATTTGGTGGAAATATGACACGGTAGCATGGGATAAACCTTCCACCATTGAAACCTCTGGCGGCTGGTGGTGACGGGAAGAATGGTTGGGGATGATGGTGAAGGAAGAAGATTTTTTTTTTTCTTCTTAAAATTTATTTATATTTATTAAAAAGAAAAGGAAGAAAATGGGTGTAAAATGGAAATGACCAATTTACCCCCACGTGTAAGGCACGTGATTTGAATTCCGGTCAATTTTGGCCAAAAATAGACATTTTGGATGCCGGTGCTCCGACCCGTGAAGTTCAGGTATGCCCGTGCAACTTTTTTTCCGGTTACGGGTAAAGCACAAAAAAGTCTAAAGTTTAGGGGATTTTTGCAGTTAACTCAAAAAAAAAAGGGCAAATGGCAAAAAGGCCCATCACATGGGACTTAAATGCATTTTAGTCCCCAAAAAAAACAGTCTTTCAATTAAGCCCATCCCCATGTCTTTAGTTTAAAATACCCTCAATAATATAATTTTTAACAATTCCCCCCCTTATGCTCTAACTTCCTTAATATTACCCATTGACCCCGGATTTAAACAAATATATCCCATTTTCCCCCAAAACTTTTTTTTTTTCAGAAAATAATTTTTTTTTTGAAATATTTTTTTCCGGCCAGATTCCGGCGTTGACCCCCGGAGACCCCCGGTTTCCGGCGGGGACCCTTTTTTTTTTTTTTTTTTTTTTTTTTTTTTTTGGAAATTTTTTTTTTCCTGAATTTTTTTTCCGGTCGGTCAACCACCGTTGACCGCTGGTTTCCGGCGTTGACTTTTTTTTTTTTTTTTTTTTTTTTTTTTTTTTTTGAATTGTTTTTTCTTAGAAAAAAAATATTTTAATTAATATTACTGTCTTGACTACTAAATTACTGTCTCAGACAGTAATATTACTGTTTGGGACAGTAATATTATGAATATTATTTTTTCGAACAGTAATATTATTAATATTATTGTCTAAGACAATTAAATTACTGTTGAAGACAGTAATTTAACATCCAAGACAGTAATATTAATTAAAACAAATTTTTTAGTAAGGAAAAAAATTAAAAAAAAAAAAAGAAAAGTCAATTAACAGTTAAATTACTGTCTCCGACAGTTAAATAACTGTTGGAGACAGTAATTTAGCAACGAATACAGTAATATTAATTAAAAATATTTTTTTTAAGAATAAAAAAGTCAATTAACAGTTAAATTACTGTCTCCGACAGTTAAATAACTGCTGGAGACAGTAATTTAGCAACGAATACAGTAATATTAATTAAAAATATTTTTTTTAAGAATAAAAAAGTCAATTAACAGTTAAATTACTGTCTCCGACAGTTAAATAACTGCTGGAGACAGTAATTTAGCAACGAATACAGTAATATTAATTAAAAATATTTTTTTTAAGAATAAAAAAGTCAATTAACAGTTAAATAAGTGTCTCCGACAGTTAAATAACTGCTGGAGACAGTAATTTAGCAACGAATACAGTAATATTAATTAAAAATATTTTTGAAGAAAAAAAAAACAGTCAATTAACAGTTAAATTTCAGTCTCCGACAGTAAAATAGCTGCCGGAGACAGTATTA
>NW_012193715.1:35403-49000 GCF_000504015.1 Erythranthe guttata | reverse complement strand
GATTTTTGGCTCGTGCGATGCACATGATTGAAGTAAAATTAAGGACAAAATACACTTTACCCCCGTGTCTATGCCTAACGTAACACTTACCCCTTGTACTATGAAAATACACTTACCCCCTTATTTTAATGGTCAAACTATTTGACTCTTAACGGTGTTAGTAGTAAAATAAATTTAATATATTTCTAACAATCCCTACTAAATGACACATTTTTTTTATTTAAAAAAAATATTACATGTACTATCAATAAATTAAATAAATATTTAAGATACTAATATTTTTAAATTTTGATTAAATAAGAAAAATATTATTACTTTTTAATAATTCATAAGAAATGACATATTATTTTTATTAAAAAAAATATCTTTTTATTGTGGATAAATATATTAAATAAATATTTAACATGTATAAATTTTTAAATATAGGATTAAAATATTTACTCATTAAATATTTATATTAAAAATTGTAATTCTACAGTATTATTTTTTAACGATATATGCTAATGATTTATTTTATTTATTTGTAACATCAAAATTCACTTAAGCCTTTTACATTTTAGGATTCACTATACGGAATTGAATGTTACAAATAAATATTAAAAATTCAATGTACACAATGTTTAATGAGTTAAATAATTTAATCCAGAATATAAAAAATTAAACTTGCTACTTGGTTGTATAAAATAATATATGAAAAATTATATTATCTAAATATTAATTTGCAATATAAATATTTAACAAGTAAATTATATTTAATTCGAAATTTAAAAAAGAATTGCTACCTTAAATATTTATTTAATATATTCATAGTACATGTAATATTTTTTTAAATAAAGAAAATGTGTCATTTAATAAGGATTATTAAAAATATATTAAATTTATTTTACTTCTAACACCGTTAAGAGTCAAATATGTTGACCGTTAAAATAAGGGGGTAATTGTATTTTTCATAGTACGAGGGGGTAAGTGTTACATGAGAAATAGTACAAGAGGGTAAAGTGTATTTACAAAGTAAAGTTCAATTTAAACGACAAAATTGAAGTTTCAATTCATTTTGATATTTTGCTATATATATATTGATGATAATCCCCCATCCATAAACTCTTTTTGCCATATTTATTTATATTTTTGATGTAATATGGTTGTATAGTTATCTTATCTCAGTTAATGTTGAAGTTTGACAAATCTTCTTCTTTATCACCCATAACAGGCCTCAGTAAAGTTACTGTAAATGAAAATTATAACTATCAAATGAGCGTGAAAAATTTCCTACAGCTTAGCAGTAGCAACCTTACTTTTATTAATAAGATACGTGAATTTGGGGTCGAAAAATCTGGATACTTAGTGGATATATTAACCCGGATTATATTGAATGAGATTAAATAATAAAAATAAATAATCAAATAAATAAATCAATATAGCTATCAAATGAGCGGGAAAAGTTTTATAGGGTTTAACAGGAGCAATATTACTTTTATTAATAAGATAGCCATGCAAATCAGGAAGTTCTAGTTAACAAAAAAAAAAAAACATAAAAAATATTTATTTTGGGTTATTTTTGTATACCTCTAAGAAACAATTCGGGAGCAATGTCTCCAAATCCCGTCGCTTTTAGCCCACCTTCATCTATAATTCTGGTTTCGCTACTGACTACTATGATTCGAGCTCCACTAGAAAGATATAATCAATCCTAGTCAAGGGGACGTACTATAAATCAATCTCCATTTTGTTAATAAGATAGAAATAAATCGAGTAATTTCTCATTTAATAATATCCATTTATTTTAAAACAGGGTGTCTTTTCAGCCCTAACTAACTACAGTAGAACCTCGATAAATTAATAATCACACTTAAATAATACATTTTTCCGGTCCCAACATGATAAATTGATAATTCGCTAAATTTATAAGATAATACACATTCGGAAATTTTAAGAAGCCCCATATAATATATAAATTAATAATGCATAAAAATAATTCTTAAATTACATGGTGAAATACATATTTTATAGATCCATGAAGGTTCAATAAAATATATTTTAATTGTCGCTTCTTTCTTGATGAAGAACACATTACCATCAATCTCATCCCTCACGTTTCTTAACATGGTTAAAACTTTTGGTATAGTTTTCTCATAACTCAACAGGGAAATTGTTCAATACCATTGTTGCTTTAAGAGCTTCTGTTCGTGATACTGACTCTATAGTGCATCGAACTAATGGTATAACAAACAATATACACGTAAAAAATTTAAAAAAAAATGTATTTATTGAAAATAATAATAAAAATAATTTCATAAATTAATAAGTATTAATTAATGTATAAATTAATAAGTATTAATTAATGTATAAATTAATAATTATTAATTTATCGATAAATTAATACTTCGCTAAATTAATGAAATTTTGATTGTCCTAACTATATTAATTTATAGAGGTTTAACTATATAAAACAAAGTTTGAGTGAGTTGTAAAAGAACCATGAATTATTTCGAACTGTTAAACAACTACTCGTATAATTAATATTAGCCAAAACCGTCCGCAAGGGATGTCCTAGCGGTTGGAGCAAGTGAGCATGTATCAATTGACCCAGGTTCGAATCCCCTTGCCAACGGTTGCTAGGTCGAGCTTATCAGACATGGTTTGCCTAGTGTGGTTTACATCTCTCGTATGATTTGCAAACTATTATACGAGAGTGTAGGTTTACCTAATGCACTTATATGGTTGGCTGCGGATTCTTTTATTACAAAAAAAAAAATAAAAAATATTAGCCTAAACCTTTCTATGCGATAAGAGTACTTTGCCTATAGGGGTTTGCAAGCTATTATACGAGAGTGTAGGTTTACCTAATGCACCTATATGGTTGGCTGCGGGTTCCTTCAATACCAAAAAAAAAAAAAAAATATAGCCAAAACTTTTCTATGCGATAAGAGTACTTTACCTAAAGGGGTCATTAGCAATAACTCCATCCTATAGATAAAAAATAGTGATATGTCCATACTATAATTCTTTCTTTGTGATAAACCCCTAGAATATTTATTCCCAATATTGCCTTTGCAGCAATTATCACGCTTCGTAACACCCAATCATAATTTTTGAAATTCCTAATAGTATGGGCATCTAAATTCCTATTAATTAGCATTAATATATGCTTATGTCACACCGAGCACCACCCATCATGACCAAGTCATATGATAAGGAGATTGAGGAAGTGCTCGGCCGACAACTGAAGCGACGTAGGTGTTTTCCACCGAGTATTCAATATCTCATCAAATGGAAGGGACTACCCGAGTCCGATGCAACATGGGAGACTGAGGAAGACTTGTGGCAATTTCATGATCGTCTTCACTTGTTCGAGGCAACGAGGACGTCGCCGGATTAGGCGGGGGAGGATGTCACGGCCTACCAGTTTTGGCCCAATCCTTTGCTAGTTTCCCTTGGGTTGGGAGGTTAAAAGTCCAAAACTTAGCCCAAATAGAGTAGGCCCAAGTTGGCCCAAGTGTATATAGAGATTGGTAGAGATTCTTGGAGGATTTTAGAAAACTTTCTAGAACCCTCCCTTTGTAGATATTTTGTAGGAATTCTTTGGAGTGTTCTAGTGAACCACTCATAGCCAACAGATTAATAGATCTCCACCGTCCATTAAGGAGGTGACCTAGTATAAATAGGAGTATGGACTTCATTTGTAATCATCCAAGAAATCCAAAATATTCAACCAATACAAGTACTTTCTAACAAGCTCTCTTATCTTTTTAAGTTCTTTGTTCGTTTTCCATCACTTAGCATTCGCAACACTTTTGGGGAGGCTCACTTAGCTATTCCGAGGGACGAAAATGAGCTAAGACCGCACATTTCGTTGTTAAGGAAACAAGTCAGTGACAGACGGCAACTTGGGCTGTTAGAGTAGGTGACCAACAAGCCAACATGTGGCTGTGGTCTTTCGTATTTATTATTGTAATAAACGAACCTTTATTCGTATTAATGATAAAACACCTTGTCATTCTATATCTTTGTCCCTTTGTCACAAGCATAGATATAGTCCTTACAGTTATTACAAGTACTAGTAATTGATCGTTAGGATCGTGAGATATTTACTTAAGTATTATAACTGTTAAACGTGTTCCTAGTCGAAGGGTTACGCCACTAATGAGGATATCGGCCTTTCCCATGAAGACTAGCACTTAGTGTATGTGTACTGCATCTCATCAGTATACCACTAGGCCAAAATGCAAGACTGGCGACGTTTTTTTTAGCGACGGTTTTATGTTCGTAGCATGTTTGCGACGTTTATGAGTTAAAATCGTCGCTTTTTGTGGAAAACCCCGGTTTTGTTAAAAACACTAGCGACGATTTGGATAATCGTCTCTAGGTAGCGACGCAACATATGAAAACGTCGCACGTATTAAAAAAAATTTTGCGACGAAATAGGACTTTCGTCGCACGATTTACATATTTTGCAATTTTATATTTGAAAACTCGCGACGAAACAGTATAATACGTCGCCATAGTTCTTTTAAAAAAAGAAAAATAATATACGTTGCGACGGTTATGTTGAAACGTCGCTAGTAATGCCCAATTATTTAATAATAATTAATATATGGCGACGGAATTTGAAAAAACGTCGCCATGATTTTATTAAAAAAATATATATATATCTTTGTTTGCGACGGATCGGGGAAACCGTCGCAATAGATATTTTCAATTTTGTTTTTCCCTGAATTTGGTGGCGACGTAAACCTGTATACGTCGCTAGGGTTCCTTTTAAAAAAATATTATCGTGCGACTTTAATTTAGAAACGTCGCAAATTTTAGATTAATTATTCTGCACAGACCCTAATTCGTTCACTTTGCTGTCTCTCTCTTCTCTCTCTCTCTCCTTCTTCGATCAGCCCACCGCCGCCTGCTGTCCGCCGCCCGCTGCCCGTCGTCCGCTGCCCGCCGTTCCCCGTCAGCCCACCGGCGTTAGCCCTCCTCCGTGAACCCTAATCGTCGCCGATCCCGTAAGCCCTCCGCCGCAGAAGTCTCTCGCCAGCCCTTGCCGCCGTCGCCGTCGCCGTCAGCCCTCTCCGTCGCCGCCAGACCTCTGCCGCCAGCCGTCCTCCGTCCGCCCTCTTCCGTCCAGAATTATATTGGCAATTTTGTTTGCTGCTAAGTTTATATTGAAGGTTTTTTTTTTCTTTTTTTTTTTTTTGTCAAAATATATCCTTAATTACCTCAAAGCTAAGTGTGCTTCCTCAGTTGATAAATATATTCGTAAACGACATTAGAAAAATCCGTTATTTTTAAGGTTTCGGATTGAGTATTACTTTCTTCTTCCTCCGAACCCTGATTCCCCTCTTTTGTTCTTCAGGAATAGCGAGTTTGATTCCATTTTCTAATTTGCAGGTGCCTACACTTACGTTTCTGAGCTATGGAAGAAGAAGCAATCCGATGTGATGCGGTTTTTGCTTAGGGTTCGCTGTTGGGAGTACCGTCAGCTTCCCGCTGTTGTACGTGTCACCCACCCCACTCGCCCCGACAAGGCCCGCCGCCTCGGCTACAAGGCCAAGCAGGTACGCAAATCCTTTTTTTTACCCTTCGCATGATCTTAAATCTATGATGAACCGTTTGTTTAGTCCCTTGAAGAAATGCGTATGTGTTTGTTTATGATCTGGTATATCCGTTGTCTCCAATTTTGGGGTTTGAGAAAGCGGCTTCATTTTTGTTTTTTGTCAATCAACTGTTGTTAGATTGGTGATTGTTAATTTCAAGAGTTAATGTTATCTCTTATACTAAACTATGTCGAAACCTTAAAAATAACTGATTTTTCTAAATGTCGTTTAAGAATTTGAAATGAGTTCCGTCGTGGGACGAACAAGATATATACTGTTTGCTAATCCTTAATTATCGAATGTTATATTCCATAACATTCGATAATTCAAGAAAAAATTAAACTACTGACTTTCGAACGATTATTGAAACTCATTGTTAACAGTACGAAATAAACTTAAACTCGTATTTGTGTTCTGGAAATGCTTATATACTTGGCTCAAACTCGTATTTGTGTTCGATTAGAAGAAAATGTTAAACTGTAAAAATAAAAATAATCGACAACAGCTCTGATTTGTGCTATAGTTTGTGTCCGATTTAGTTAAAGTATGATAGGCTTACGAAATTCAAATTAAATTTAAACACAACTTTAAAAATTGAAAGCTTTCCCGTTGAAAATTAAAAATTGATGTCAATTAAATATTGAAAGCTTTCCCGTTGAAAATTGAAAATTGATGTCAATTAAAAATTGAAAAGCTTTCTCGTTGCGACTACTACCTTAATTTAGTTTTAGTTTATGAATGTAACTTTGACTTGATAGAATAATTGTGATTTTAATAATTGTGACCCTTCCCAATTTCTAGGTATAATTGTTGCCCACACTTGCAGATTAATTTTGCTAATCTTGTGTTATATATGTTCTTGCAGTATATTCTTGATGTTTTATATTGGGTTTAAGTTTTTGTACTCGGACGTATTTCTTTAAGGGTTGCGATTAATTTTTGTGCGAAATTACATGGAAAACAGGGGAATTGATAAATGTATTTTTCTCATTAAGTGGTCTTGGTAAAAAAAAGACCACTTCTTATGGCCTCCCGTCGCCGCTGGGCCCCTTCTTTCTTTCCATTTGTCTCCAGGAATTTTGATGCACATGGGCAGAGGTTACCCTTCAAAGGGTATTGTTAGTCAAGAAAAAAATAGTGGGGGAGAAACTCCCATGGAAGAGAAGAAGAACCAGAGCTTCATTTCAATCAATTTCTAGTTTGGGTAAGTTTCAAAAGTTCAATTGAGTCATTAAGTTTCAATTAAGTTAAATTGAGTCCTTACAACAATTGCAGGAAAACCGAGAAACAATGCAAGAACAAAATAAAGTTAAAGATGAAAAAGTTGATCGATTAGAAGAGCAATTGCAAGAAAGCCGAGGTATTTTGAACACCTTGCTCGAGCGTTTTAATAGTGGAGTATGAACACGAGATGAAATTAGTGTGCCTCTTCAACTAATACATTTATGGTTTCAAGTTTTTATGTAATTTTTGAATTGAAGTTTGTGATGTAATTTGATATTTAGTTGGTAATCGTGGTTTTTAATAATTTTGAGTAAATATGGTTTTGGGTTTTTTTTTTTTTTTTTTTTTTTTTTAACAACTGATTTTATTTTGTAATAGAAAATAATTAAAATAAATAAACTAATTAAAAAAAAAACGTTTGCGACGAAAAAAAAATCGTCACAAACAAAAATGAGTACTTGAGACGAAATATAATTCCGTTAACGTCGCCAAATTAATTAAAGTCGGGCGACGAAAAAACTATTTAGTCGCCAAAAGATTCAGTGAACTTGCGACGAAATATGAAATTTCGTAGCAACAAGTTGCGACGAATATGCATTATCCGTCGCGAAAAATAAATAAATATTTTTTTTCAGAAAATACGGTTTTAGCGACGAAGTGTTTTTTTCGTCGCCAAACTTGGCGACGCAATTGTATTTTCGTCGCTGACTTTGCGACGGGGCATTTGGCGTCGATTTTGGACTGATTTGGCGACGAAAATAAAACGTCGCTAACCGTGATAAAACGTCGCTAGGAGATAAAATTCGTCGCGAATTTTCGTCGCCAGTCTTGCGTTTTGGCCTAGTGTACGGTATTGTGATATCGGCATGCATAAGTGGGTGCTCGTAAGTTGACGAGTTCACTGAACTCCCTCACCCTAGAAATCTCTAAGTGGTTCCCAATAATCGAGTAGAGAATTCTATGGTATAGTTGTACACCATTAGTCCTTATGACCTAGACATCACCGTGACTTCACTAGAGGACCAGCTGTATCGTGACCTGTCCCTGAGTTCCACCGAGGACCATCCCAAGGGCCAGTGTTCGTGCAGTCCGAAATCTAGTGGGAGGTCTGTGCATTGTAGTCGGGGATTCGATCGCTAGAATAGTCTTGGATGTCCTGTGTGTTCTGAAAGTTTGTAATCATTCTAAGTCTCTGGCCAGAGCTGACTAAGTGATGATTAGAGAATTCGATTCTCTAAGTCATGCACGTAAGGATTACAACACTTAGAACGATCGCACCGTCATCGAACATATAAAGAGGTCTCGATGAACCAATGCCTCTAGTTCGATCGGGACATATGTATCGAAGGGACCGTACTGTACGATTAACTATATCTGAAGGTTCTTGCAGGCACTTCATTTGTATCTAGGGAATCATGACGCGTAGTTGCTAGACGCCTATCTTGATTCGTTGGGTGATTAAGGTGAAACGAGCTTCATCTTAATCGTAACTCTAAGGGATGAGTTTTGACCACAAAGAGTTGTGGGCCCACGGCTAGCTTACACGTGAACCATCGAGGGTCACACTGCTCGTGCACATGAGATCTTTGAATAAACGGTCAGAGATAAAATAGTTTATCTTTGCATGATTGGAAGTCAATATGATTGAGTCCAACATTCGTAATTTGGAATTATGAATGAGAATAAGAAAAGGAAAAGAATAGGCGAACGTATTAGTGAACTTTCTAAATCGGGAAGTTTCCAAATTTAGAAAGTGCACTGAACTAGGGTTTCCACTTTTGGAAAGTTGGAAAATGAGAGATGGCACTCGTAATGACGAGGAAGTTATAATGAATCCGAAAATGTAATCGTTGCAATTTTTCGGTCATTGAATTAAGAGAGACGAACAAGTAAAGATACTAACGGACTTAAGCTGTTGGGCCCGGTCCAACTTAAGCCCGCTAGGGTTTTATGCAAGACATATAAATACTTGATTTATAGGCAAAAATACAACACAACCCTAAGCCTAGCAGCCGTCCACCTCTCTCTCGGCCTCTCTCTCCCACGGCCAACACCGCCGCCCACTCCGCCGTTTCGCCGGAATCGGCCGTTGATCGGCCGATTGGTTTGGTAGTCTTTTTCCTTCTCTTTTTCTTCCGGTTTTCTAACTATTACGTGTATAGTGCCACGTGTTTAGTAGATCGAAGTATACGAGGTGAAATCCGAGAGGAGGAAGATCAAAGATCGAAGAATCGAAGAGCAGCGCACGAGCCGAAGCCGCACGCTGCCCCACGCGCCGCCCCGGAAGTCCGCGCGTGTACCTCACGCGCCGCCGTGGGCGATTTGCTGCTGCTGCCGCTGCACCGCTGCTGCCCCGATTGTACGGATTGGTTTCCGTAGCAATCTCGACTTGCTAATCGCTCCTACCTCACGCTTCAAGAGGTAAATATACGAAACCCTAGTTTCGATTCGATTATGTTTAAACTATGAATTCATGTTTGCTATCGTATGATTTTATGTGATTATGTGTAATCGTTTTAATCTTTGCAAGCATGTTAATTGGTTTAAACGCGAGCATGTTAATTGATTTAAATTCGGTTAAATTATTTAGCATGTATGTTGTTTTTAATTTCGCTGGAAGCGCAAAGGTACGCAATTAATTGATTTAATTTGTCGGGCATGTACTATGTGTGTTTTAAAGTCGTTTAAATCACATAAATTTTTGTTTTCCGCTGCGTATGCGTGCCCGAAACCCAACAGTGGTATCAGAGCTCGTTGCGTAATTAATTGCGTTGTATAATATGCTATGATTTTATGCATGTTCGATTTATTGAAGTAGTGATTGTCGTATTATGTAATTGGGAGTTTTCGTAAGTTTAAAATATTTTTGAAATATTGTTTAGAACTTTTCCAGCTTTAAAATTGTTTAAAATTGGAAAATCGGATCTGAAAATGTTTTTAAAACATCGGTTTTTGTTTAATCGGATCGAACCGGTCGAACCGACCGGTTCGATGGTTGTGTACGATTTAGTTGACCGAATCCGCGTGGATTCGGGTCGGTCAGACCGGTTCCCGGTCCGACTGACCCGGCCCACTGATTTGGGTCAGCTGGACCGGACAGAACCGGACCGCTTCGGTCCGAACCGGTCAGACCGGTTGGGCCGAACCGGTTCACTGAAAATAAAAAATAATTTTTTTTTTTTTTTTTTTATTTCAGATTTCTAAAATTAAACTTAAAACAAATTGATTTTAATTTTTGGAAAATTATTTTCAATTAATCCCAATTAGATAATTGGATCGCCAATCATCTATTTTAGTAAATAGGTGTTAGATTAATTAATTAATTTAAATTGTTAAATTGATTTCAATTAATAGAACACATTCATAATTTTGATTATGGTTCAACTTAATTAGTAGTACCTCAACATTATTTGAATGATTTATGCTAGTTGAGGTTCTATAATTATTTTGAAAAACTCGATAATTAATTAATGTAATTAATTATATAGTTAGGTCGTATGTTCCTCTTAGGACAACTAGTAATTGTACCCGTGCGATGCACGGGACAACAAATTACATTGTTTTGATGTTGTAAGAATATAAACAAACGTTTGATGTATCGTATGATTAAAATTCTATTATACTGGAACATTATTAAGTATACTACACACAAAAAAAAGGACATAACTTTACTGTTGAATAAGTATCGTATGAATTGAATCAGCTAATACCAGTAGATTGAAAATTTGAACCAGGAAAAAAAATCATCAATTATGTCTTTCATGTTGAGCTTAAAAGTAATTAGATTTAATAACTAAGTTAACATAATCAAAACTAAACTATCGACAACATACCATCGTAAAAAGCCATCTATACATCTTGCATCGGAACTAAGCCCTTCTCCACTGCCTCATTTTAATGTTGTTTTGCCACTGGAATTAACAATTGGAAAATTAAGAAACATTAAATTAAATATCGCATACAAACAATAAGTCTTGAAGGTCGACTTCCAATAGCTTGTGGCTCCGCCCATTTTCGGTTAATTTTCTCAAATCATCCATTTCAATAACATGTCCAATAACATATAAAATTAAATAATTTTTATACATAAAATTTGAAAACTTTGGTATAAATTAATGAAACACATAATTTAACAAAATGAAATTACCTATAAGCCATGATGGAAAAAAATGTAAACTAATTGCCACAGAGTCAATAGGATGAAGAAGAATATAAGAAACAAAATCTAAAGTCGGCTTACCAAAAGAAGAAGCCTTAGGTAGGGAAGACATAAAATTCAAATGTTGCGGACATTCTGTAAAACGATGTTACAAAATCCGCTAGGGATGAAAATCAGATTTATTTACCCTTTTCTGTAAAAATTGAAAATCAGATTATATATCTAGGAGAATTTGATGAAAATCGATAATAATATTTAAAATAATATTTAGGAGATAAAAATTTGATAAAAAAAACAAAAACTAATATTTAGGAGATAAAAGTTGATAAAAATTGAAAATAAAATTTAAAATAATAGTAAGGAGATAAAAATTTGATAAAAAATCGAAAATAATATTTCAAATAATGTTAATGAGATAAAAGTTGATAAAATATAAAAATTATTATTTAAAATAATATTTAGGAGATAAAAATTTGATAAAAATCGAAAATAATGTTTAGGACACAATAATCTGATAAAAAACGAAAATAATATTTAGGAGATAAAAAAATAATAAAAACATGATAAAACTCGAAAAAAATATTTAAAATATTATTTAGGAGATATAAATATGATAAAATTCGAAAATAATATTTAGGAGATAAAAATCTGCTTAAAGTTGAAAATTATATTTAAAATTATAGTTAGGAGATATAAATTTGATAAAATCAAAAAATATTATTTATAATAATATTTAGGAGATAAAAATTTGATAAAAATAAAAAATAATATTTAGTAGACAAAAATCTGATAAAAAATAAAAAATAATATTTAGGGGATACATATATGATAAAATTCGAAAATAATATTTAGGAGATAAAAATCTGCTTAAAGTTGAAAATTATATTTAAAATTATAGTTAGGAGATATAAATTTGATAAAATCAAAAAATATTATTTATAATAATATTTAGGAGATAAAAATTTGATAAAAATAAAAAATAATATTTAGTAGACAAAAATCTGATAAAAAATAAAAAATAATATTTAGGGGATACAAATATGATAAAATTCGAAAATAATATTTAAATTGATAAAAATTGAAAAAAATTTACAAATATGACATTAGAGTTTCTTAGGGTTGCCCTAGCGTTTCTTTCTTTTATATATAAGATATCTAGGAGATAAAAAAATTGATGAAAATCGATAATAATATTCAAAATAATATTTAGGAGATAAAATTCGAAAATAAAATTTAAAATAATAGTAAGGAGATAAAAATTTGATAAAAATCGAAAATAATATTTCAAATAATGTTAATGAGATAAAAGTTGATAAAAATCTAAAATAATATTTCAAATAATATTAATGAGATAAAAGTTGATAAAATACGAAAATAATAATTAGAATAATATTTAGGAGATAAAATATGATTAAAATAAAAATTATTATTTAAAATAATATTTAGGAGATAAAATTTTGATAAAAATCGAAAATAATATTTAGGAGACAATAATCTGATAAAAAACAAAATTAATATTTAGGAGATAAAAAAATAATAAAAACATGATAAAACTCGAAAAAAATATTTAAAATATTATTTAGGAGATATAAATTTGGTAAAATTCGAAAATAATATTTAGAAGATAAAAACATGATAAAACTCGAAAAAAATATTTAAAATATTATTTAGGAGATATAAATTGGATAAAATTCGAAAATAATATTTAGGAGATAAAAATCTGCAAAAATTTGAAAATTATATTTAAAATTATAGTTAGGCGGTATAAATTTGATAAAATTAAAAAAATATTATTTATAATAATATTTAGGAGATAAAAATTTGATAAAAATAAAAAAAAATATTTAGTAGACAAAAATCTGATAAAAAATAAAAAATAATATTTAAAATAATATTAGGGGATACAAATATGATAAAATTCGAAAATAATATTTAAATTAATATTAAGGGGATAAAAATTTGATAAAAATTGAAAACAATTTACAAATATGACATTAGGGTTTCTTAGGGTTGCCCTAGCGTTTCTTTCTTTTATTTAGGAGATAAAAATTTGATACAAATCGAAAATAATATTTAGGAGACAATAATCTGATAAAAAAACTATTTAAAATAATATTTAGGGGATACAAATATGATAAAATTCGAAAAAAAGTTAGGTGTCTCAGAAAAAAGTTGAAAATTATATTTAAAATTATAGTTAGGAGATATAAATTTGATAAAATTAAAAAAAATATGATTTATAATAATATTAAAATTAAAAAAAATATTATTTATAATAATATTTAGGAGATAAAAATTTGATAAAAATAAAAAAAAATATTTAGTAGACAAAAATCTAAAAAATAAAAAATAATATTTAAAATAATATTAGGGGATAGAAATATGATAAAATTCGAAAATAATATTTAAATTAATATTAAGGGGATAAAAATTTGATAAAAATTGAAAACAATTTACAAATATGACATTAGGGTTTCTTATGGTTGCCCTAGCGTTTCTTTCTTTTATATATAAGATATGCGTTTCCATATACCTTTAGAGAACATAGATGTAGGAATCACATAGACCAATCCAAACCTTCTGATGAGATAAAACTTTTAATAAAACCCCTCATTCTTAATTTAAT
>NW_012193715.1:0-35078 GCF_000504015.1 Erythranthe guttata | reverse complement strand
TGCTATGGTAGAGTAAGCTGTAATTCAATTGACATAATGATGAAGGTAGCCATAGAAAAGGGTTATGTTGGATTAACGTGGTCGGCTAGATTAACTAGGGACTGCATTAGTTTGGCATAATCAAGTTCTATGAGCATCTTTGATTGGTAGGTTAGACTTGACACACGACGATTTTGATATTCGCGAGATTAACTTAGGTCATTATCAAGTGTGAGGAAAATTAATTTAGGGTCATATTGTGGATATGATTGATTGTGATCTACCTTTGGGCAAATATAATCGGGCTAGATTAACTACGGGTTATATTTGTCTATTGGACCTAAAGCCCATTAAGAAAAATCAGTTTTCTCGTTTGTCTACTAGAGGGAAGTGGAACTCGATAAAATTAGTGGGAGAACAATTAAATAACATAAGTCCAAACATTTAATTGTAACAATCATTTAACGCGAATCTCTAATAATCCTCTTCTCTATATGTCTCAGATAATCATGTCTAAGAATCCCATAATGTCAATCCTCGACAATAAACTCAATGGCCCAAATTACCTAGATTGGTTGCGTAGTCTTAAGCTTGTGCTAACTGTTGAGGGGCGTCTCTATGTTTTGAACGAGAGGCTTCCCGCCACTATACCTGCCACAGCGACTGATGCTGAAAAGGAAACTTATGAAGTTTGGAAGAAAGATGACACTCATGCTAGGTGCTATATGATAGCCGCCATGGAGCCCGCGCTTGCGAGGAAATATGAGTCTCACATGCATGCTTTCGATATAAAGGCTCATCTCGATAGCATGTATAGTGAGAATATTAGGGCATCGAGGTACGCTGTTACAAAGGAGTTGATCACAGCGAGACTGCGCGAAGGGACTTCGGTCCACGAGCACTGTCTCAAAATGATCACTCTCATTGAAAAGCTAGTGAATCTTGATGTCACCCTCCCGGCCGAGCTCTCGTTGGATTTGATCATGTTGTCTCTTCCTAGTTCCTATGAATCGTTCATAGTGAACTTCAACATGAACAAACTAGATCCTCCCTTGGATGAGTTAATGAACATGTTGGTCAGCTTCGAGTCCACCATTAAGAAAGAGAAGTCTGTTCTCATTGCTGCTACTTCTGGAAAGAAGAGTTCTTTCCAAAAGAAGAGAAAGGAAAGAGTTCCCTTCCCAAACAGCAAGTTCGAAGTGGGTGAAGGTAGTGGGGGCCCCAAAGCAAAGGTTGGTAAGCAAGTTGATGATGCTTGCCATCACTGTGGAAAGAAAGGACATTGGCGCCGCAACTGCAAGGCTTACCTAAAGCAGAAAGGTTCTGAAAAGGGTACGTATTTCATTGACGTAAATTTGTCTGTCAACTCTTCTTCTTGGGTATTGGATACGGGCTGTGGCTCACATTTGTGCAATGATTTGCAGCTAATGACAAGAAGTCGAAGACTTAGAGCGGGTGAGACCTACCTAAGGATGGGGAATGGAGCAAGAGTTGCTGCTGAAGCCATTGACACAATTTACTTAAATGTTTTGGATTCTAGTTTTCCTATTGTTTTGAACAATTGTTTATTTGTTCCGTCGCTCATTAGAAACCTTATTTCTATTCCTGTATTAGACATTGAAGGTTTTACTTTTGTTTTTGGAAATTCGATTTGCATTATACAAAAGAATGAGAATTTAATTTGCAAAGGACGACTATTAAACAACTTGTATGAACTAAATCCAAATGAAATACCTATTAATGTTATATCAGCAAAACGTAAGGAGATAGATCAAAACCCCGCACAACTTTGGCACGCTAGATTAGGTCATGTCTCTTTAAGAAGGATGAACGATTTTGTCAGTGAAGGATTGTTCTCTTTGGAGGACGTGAAATCACTACAAACTTGTGAATCCTGCCTTAAAGGGAAAATGACCAAGTCACCCTACAAAGGGAAAATGGAACGAGCCGAGGGTCTTTTGGATTTGATCCATACAGACGTATGTGGTCCACTAAGTGTTAGTGCGAAGGGTGGATATAACTACTTCGCTACCTTTACCGACGATTATTCTAGGTATGGGTATGTGTACTTGATGAAGTACAAGTCTGAAACATTTGAAAAGTTCAAAGATTTTAGACACGAAGTGGAAAAGCAACTCGGACGAAGTATTAAGAAGCTACGATCCGATCGTGATGGAGAATACTTGAGCATCGAGTTCATTGACTATCTAAAAGAGAATGGGATACAATCCCAATGGACTCCACCGGGAACTCCTCAACTTAATGGAGTCTCCGAACGTCGGAATCGAACCTTATTGGATATGGTTCGATCAATGATGGGGTTCACAAACTTACCGGCATACTTGTGGGGTCATGCACTTCGTACTGCCGCGTATTTGCTGAATAGAGTTAACACCAAAGCAGTTAAATCCACACCTTATGAACTTTGGCATTCCCGGAAACCCAACTACAAACATATTAGGATATGGGGTTGTCCCGCTTATGTGAAGCGATTAGTGGGAGATAAGTTGGATAGTAAATCCGACTTGTGCTACTTTGGGGGGTATCCCGAAGACTCGATGGGATACGAGTTCTACTATGTCAAAGAAGCAAAGACGTTTGTTTCGAGAAATGCCACCTTTTTGGAAAGGGAGTTTCTATCCGATAGAAAGGGCAGCATGATAGAACTTGAAGTAGTTCAAGAACCACAAAGTGAAGTTCAAACGCAAGAACATGTAATCGAACCAATACAACAAACCACTGATATACCTCCTGAACCTACAGTACGTAGATCCGAAAGAGTTCGGAAAATGCCGGATAGGTTATTCCTCCCCGAGAATGATGAAGATCATGTTGATCTTGGACGAGATCCAAGAACATACAATGAGGCCGTATCGGATGCGGACATGGGACATTGGCTAACTGCCATGAAATCCGAAATGTACTCCATGTACTCCAACAAGGTATGGACCTTGGTAGATCCACCCAAAGGAATTGTTCCTATAGGCTGCAAGTGGATCTATAAGAAGAAAATTGGAGTTGATGGAAAGGTATCGACCTATAAAGCTAGATTGGTAGCAAAATGATACACTCAAAGGCAAGGTGTTGACTATAAGGAAACCTTTTCGCCAGTCGCGATGCTGAAGTCCATTAGGATTTTGCTGGCCATAGCTGCGTGGTACGACTACGAGATATGGCAAATGGATGTGAAGACCGCCTTCCTTAATGGAGATATTGAGGAAGAAATTTACATGGCGCAGCCGGAAGGCTTCATATCTTCTGGAAGTGAGCAAAAGGTTTGCAAGCTCCAGCGATCCATTTATGGATTGAAGCAAGCATCCCGTAGTTGGAACATTAGGTTCGACTCAACTATCAAAGAGTTTGATTTTGAGAAGAATCCGGAGGAACCTTGTGTATACAAGAAGGTTAGTGGGAGGGCAGTGATATTTTTAGTGCTTTACGTTGATGACATTCTACTCATTGGGAATGACGTAGGAATGTTGCAGCAAACGAAAGCATGGTTGTCCACACGTTTCTCAATGAAGGATTTGGGAGAAGCATCTTATGTATTAGGAATACGCATCTATAGAGATAGAGCGAGAAAGATGCCTGGCTTATCCCAAAGCTTGTACATAGACACCGTTATGAAACGGTTTAGCATGGAAGAATCCAAGAAGGGATTCTTGCCAATGTCCCATGGGGTTCGTCTCTCGAAATCTATGTGTCCGCAAACACCTAGTGAAATTGAGGAGATGAAAAGGACGCCCTATGCTTCTGCCATAGGAAGCATAATGTATGGCATGCTATGTACGAGACCCGATATTGCGTATGCTGTGAGTGTCACGAGCAGATATCAGTCTAACCCCGGCCCGGCTCACTGGAAAGCCGTGAAAGATATCCTCAAGTACTTGCGAAGAACTAAGGATATATTTTTGGTCTATGGGGGTGCCGAGTTGAAATTAGAGGGTTTTACTGACTCTAGTTTTCAATCGGATGTGGACGACTCCAAGTCGAATTCTGGATTTATATTCACGCTTAATGGTGGTGCCGTGTGTTGGAAGAGTTCCAAGCAAAGCACGACGGCCGATTCCACTACCGAAGCGGAATACATTGCAGCATCCGAGGCTGCAAAAGAAGGGACTTGGATAAGGAAGTTCATCCAAGAGTTGGGTGTCATTCCTGATGCTAGTGATCCAGTACCGTTGTACTGTGATAACACCGGAGCCGTGGTGCAAGCTAAGGAGCCACGATCTCATCAGAAGTCGAAGCATATTCTGAGGAAGTATCACGTGATCCGAGAGATCATTGATAGAGGTGAAGTTAAGGTTGAACGAGTCACCTCGGAAGAGAACGTTGCAGACCCCTTCACAAAGCCTTTACCGAGATCGGTCCATGAGAAACATCGAGAGTCGATGGGATTGCGATTTATGTGTAGTTGGCTTTAGGTCAAGTGGGAGATTGTTAGAGTAGGTGACCAACAAGCCAACATGTGGCTGTGGTCTTTCGTATTTATTATTGTAATAAACGAACCTTTATTCGTATTAATGATAAAACACCTTGGCATTCTATATCTTTGTCCCTTTGTCACAAGCATAGATATAGTCCTTACAGTTATTACAAGTACTAGTAATTGATCGTTAGGATCGTGAGATATTTACTTAAGTATTATAACTGTTAAACGTGTTCCTAGTCGAAGGGTTACGCCACTAATGAGGATATCGGCCTTTCCCATGAAGACTAGCACTTAGTGTATGTGTACTGCATCTCATCAGTATACGGTATTGTGATATCGGCATGCATAAGTGGGTGCTCGTAAGTTGACGAGTTCACTGAACTCCCTCACCCTAGAAATCTCTAAGTGGTTCCCAATAATCGAGTAGAGATATCTATGGTATAGTTGTACACCATTAGTCCTTATGACCTAGACATCACCGTGACTTCACTAGAGGACCAGCTGTATCGTGACCTGTCCCTGAGTTCCACCGAGGACCATCCCAAGGGCCAGTGTTCGTGCAGTCCGAAATCTAGTGGGAGGTCTGTGCATTGTAGTCGGGGATTCGATCGCTAGAATAGTCTTGGATGTCCTGTGTGTTCTGAAAGTTTGTAATCATTCTAAGTCTCTGGCCAGAGCTGACTAAGTGATGATTAGAGAATTCGATTCTCTAAGTCATGCATGTAAGGATTACAACACTTAGAACGATCGCACCGTCATCGAACATATAAAGAGGTCTCGATGAACCAATGCCTCTAGTTCGATCGGGACATATGTATCGAAGGGACCGTACTGTACGATTAACTATATCTGAAGGTTCTTGCAGGCACTTCATTTGTATCTAGGGAATCATGACGCGTAGTTGCTAGACGCCTATCTTGATTCGTTGGGTGATTAAGGTGAAACGAGCTTCATCTTAATCGTAACTGTAAGGGACGAGTTTTGACCACAAAGAGTTGTGGGCCCACGGCTAGCTTACACCTGAACCATCGAGGGTCACACTACTCGTGCACATGAGATCTTTGAATAAACGGTCAGAGATAAAATAGTTTATCTTTGCATGATTGGAAGTCAATATGATCGAGTCCAACATTCGTAATTTGGAATTATGAATGAGAATAAGAAAAGGAAAAGAATAGGCGAACGTATTAGTGAACTTTCTAAATCGGGAAGTTTCCAAATTTAGAAAGTGCACTGAACTAGGGTTTCCACTTTTGGAAAGTTGGAAAATGAGAGATGGCACTCGTAATGACGAGGAAGTTATAATGAATCCGAAAATGTAATCGTTGCAATTTTTCGGTCATTGAATTAAGAGAGACGAGCAAGTAAAGATACTAACGGACTTAAGCTGTTGGGCCCGGTCCAACTTAAGCCCGCTAGGGTTTTATGCAAGACATATAAATACTTGATTTATAGGCAAAAATACAACACAACCCTAACCCTAGCAGCCGTCCACCTCTCTCTCGGCCTCTCTCTCCCATGGCCAACACCGCCGCCCACTCCGCCGTTTCGCCGGAATCGGCCGTTGATCGGCCGATTGGTTTGGTAGTCTCTTTCCTTCTCTTTTTCTTCCAGTTTTCTAACTATTACGTGTCTAGTGCCACGTGTTTAGTAGATCGAAGTATACGAGGTGAAATCCGAGAGGAGGAAGATCAAAGATCGAAGAATCGAAGAGCAGCGCACGAGCCGAAGCCGCACGCTGCCCCACGCGCCGCCCCGGAAGTCCGCGCGTGTACCTCACGCGCCGCCGTGGCCGATTTGCTGCTGCTGCCGCTGCACCGCTGCTGCCCCGATTGTACGGATTGGTTTCCGTAGCAATCTCGACTTGCTAATCGCTCCTACCTCACGCTTCAAGAGGTAAATATACGAAACCCTAGTTTCGATTCGATTATGTTTAAACTATGAATTCATGTTTGCTATCGTATGATTTTATGTGATTATGTGTAATCGTTTTAATCTTTGCAAGCATGTTAATTGGTTTAAACGCGAGCATGTTAATTGATTTAAATTCGGTTAAATTATTTAGCATGTATGTTGTTTTTAATTTCGCTGGAAGCGCAAAGGTACGCAATTAATTGATTTAATTTGTCGGGCATGTACTATGTGTATTTTAAAGTCGTTTAAATCACATAAATTTTTGTTTTCCGCTGCGTATGCGTGCCCGAAACCCAACATGGGCTTGGGGAGCTTCTTCGACGTTGACCACAACCTGGGCTTTGGGAGCTTCTTCGACGTTGGCTTCTTCAGAATCGTCGGACACTTGGATTACTTCGGCTACAGCGGCAGCTATCTGTTCTTAGTGATCTGTGACGTTGGCATCTTTTTCATCGTCTGCCAAGTCGACGTTGGCTTCTTCATAATCGTCGGAAACTTGGATTAATTCGGCGGCGGCGCGCTGTTCTTGGTAATCTGCGACTGGCTTCTTTTTCTTCGTCGACGCCGGCGTTTTGGCCTTGGAGGACGTCCCCGCCAGCTTGTTTTCTTCTGCCGCACCGTCTCCGCCTTCTAGTTGTCTCTTGAGGTTGTCCATTTCCATTCCAACGGAACCCTAAGAAAAGAAAGATGTAATATACTACTTGCTATAAATTTTTGTGGTTTGATTAATGAAATTATTTTCATTTTTTTATTTTATTAGTGATCAATTGCAACCGAGTCCCGTTCAATAAAGTCGTCAGTGCTAATATCACCTCCAATAAGGTCCGGCCAAAAAAAGTCAACCGAGCCCGGTTCAAAGTCAAAATCACCAATAGCAGTTAATTGCTCAATGCATGATTTACTCATCACGCCATTATTTTCTTCAGTTACTGCGAAGTTTGAATTATCATTGTCAGAAGCTGATTCAGACCGTTTTGCCCCTTCCGATTCATTGGCATCACGGTTCAACAGATCTGAAACTTGACTGTCTAGATATCTCACATCTTCGATTTCTTCCTCCTTAAATGTCACACCTTGATCCCCACTTTCCTGGAATAATGCCGTTTATTACATCGAAATCGTAGGTTTGTGAGAGTAAATAGACGTCGATTACAGGGTACTCCAAAATAACAAGATTTGCCAACTGCTAGCGAATTGGTGCTTTTATGTCTAGTTATGGGTAAGGCGATTTTACTCCCTACCCATGCGATGCACGAGTCTTTCAAAGATGACACATAGGCTAAAGAGGTGATATAAAATTGTGTGCTTCTAACTCATAGTATTTAATAGTGTTCTAAAAATCGGCAGAGGCGACCGATTAATCAGCCTCCGAGGCGGAGGCGGTCCCAAACGATTTTAGTGTAAATGTTTTAAAAATCGATTTATGCATGTGAGGTGGTTTTAGGCGGTTTGAGGCGGGTTGAGGCGGTCCGAGGCGGTCAAACCTTAAAGTGGGTCAAACTTCGGTGGCAATCGGTCAAAAAATGTTTTTTTTTTCAAATAAAAGTTGGGATTTTAATAAAAAAAAATAAAAGAAGCACGAAAACATAAAAATAATTTTTTTGTATGAATTAATTCAAAGAAAATTAAATTCTAAAATACAATATGAACTAGAGAAAACCATTTGAATAATGTTATTGATGGAAACTTCCAATCCTAACACATATGTTATACTTGAGTCTATGATCAAATTATATTGGAAGTTGGAACTAAAAATCGCAGTTAAATAGTAGAAAAATACAACAAATGAAAAGAAGATAGTATGCGTAAAAAAATCAATCACACGACTAAGTCAGAATTCTAAGAACAAAATCAATTTACGGAAATAAAAATATTAATTTCTTGTTAATAGATATGAAGCTCCTAATCTTTATGATAATTGTGAAATTGTATCAGGATGGTCTAACTCTGTCGAATTCCGAGTAGTATCATATTTTCAGTAGAATCTCGACAAATTAATACTGAATAAATTAATAATCTTGCCCTGAATAATAACTTCTTTCGGTCCGACTCGCTGAAAATGCATTATTAGTTCGATAATTTAATATTTCGCTAGTCCGATTGTATTGATTTATAGAGGTTTAACTATAATTTTAAATAAATGAGATGGGATTAAGTAGGAGATTCTAAATTTTATCAAGAAATGTTAATTAACCGAATTACAATATAATGTTAAAATGTAAAATTCATAATCAATCGGCTGGAATAGCTCAGTTGGTTAGAGCGTGTGGCTGTTAACCACAAGGTCGGAGGTTCGACCCCTCCTTCTAGCGTTTTTGGGGAATTTTATAGATTTTAGCAAATTAAAAACTCGAAATCTTTTATTTATTAAACTGGATATAATTGAATTAGTTCTTTAAATATTAATAACATAAAATGGTAAAAATTATAAATAAATTTAAAATAGGAGATATATGTAGATAATATATTATAATTATTGAATACATTTTTAAATGCAAGTCATATATCGACAAAACAAATCTAAATCATTCTTTGTATATCAAACATAAAGTAATATTTCCTAAGAATAGTAATTTTTTAAGGTATATTTTTATAAATTGTGTTTATATTGATTGCAAATATTATTTTTGAATTATAAAATTTAATATTTATTATTTTCTTTCATGATTTATCAAAACTTATTCTAACAACTACGGAATATTCCATCCAATTCTAAAGAGATTTCATGAAAGTTAACAAAAGTATACACGATATATGGACCATAACGAGATGTATTAGAGAAATGAGGGATGACCATGAGACACTTGAAATATAAAGGACTAAAGTGAAACTCAATATTAAGATGAGGGACCATTAATGAGATTTGGCCTAAAAACTTTTAACCCGACTGTTACATATGTGTTTATGCTAATGGAGAATATCAACTTTTAATTTTCAAAAATAATTCATAAAAATCTCATATTTTAAAATAAAAATAAAAATTGTATTATTATGCATAGATCTGCATTAACTTACTTTATTCTATGTTAATTTAAATATCTGCATTTTTAGACCAAATGAAGTGTTTTGGGGAAAAAAAAATCAACTATTTGAAACCTCAAATAGTTTTTTTTTCTACATTTTTAAAACTTATGAAATCAAAATGGATATTTAGACTATGAAATTTTTGAAAAAAAAAATTCACATCTAATATATATATTTTTAATCAAGAAACTCGATGCATGCGGTCCTAAGAACACGCAAGAACGAAGACGAAAAATAATCATACATCTGAAAAATAAAAACTAACTTTAACTAAATTTTCATCTTATTTGATCAACCTAACAAATTCCCATACCGGAATTAAGTCCATTATTTGGTTCCTCCAATTTAGGGGAATTCCATCATCGATTTGAATCTCTAAATATCTGAATATATACCATTAAAAAAAACGATTTAACTATTGATGAATTAAGTAAATAGGATTTACCTTAAGATAAGGATAAGAAGAACATGATGCTCGAAATAGATCACCTTAAGTAGTTGAAGTAGGATGAGCTGGAAGAGCAAAGTGGATCACTGGTCACTGGCTCACGAGCTTGATGACCTTGAGATACTTGCGATCATAGAACACGTGAACTAGGCCGGGGGTTGATCCGATGGAAACCCCTCCGATCCTCAAGTCAGACGTGCGAATAGTGGAAATAGTCCAGAGAATACATTTAATAGTATTGCTCAGATAATAGGACGTACCTTAAGGAATGAGTTCAAACCTTTATTTATACCTTAGTCGAGATTGTTTGGGCCCAAACCTTACTTGAAGGTGATTGGGCCTCGGTGGTAGTGGTCTTCAATATTGAGTTTGTGGCCCAGTAGATAAAGAAATTGTAGGCCCATTGGGTTGGCCCAATTATGTATATCAGAAGAGAGTCATCTTCATTTTTAATAGAAGAAGAAGAAGAATAAGAATATTTTATCCAGACCGATTTATACTATGTTTTCTAAATTTGAAAATTCGAATTCTATGTTTTGCGTATGATTTAGTTTTGTTTGCTTATTTACATTTTTTTGGGTCAATTTGCTATAGGTCCCTCTATATTAGATTTTAGGTCTATATATTCTAGTCAAAATTTTCATTTTTTAATAAATTCATTGTATATATAGTGGCGAAAATACCTTTGATAATATATGGAACAAATAGTCCTATAAATATCTGCCAAATCAACGAAATGAATTCTACGTGAAACCTTCAATTCTGCCCCCCAAAATATATGCCGCCCCCCTTCTCCCATAAATCTCTACAAATCACTAACCCTAGTTACGAATTTGCAGTTCCTCTTCCATAGCAATTCAAGAACCTTCAAATCGTTTGTAAGTTTATTTTTTATTGCCGTTTGGTGTTAAACGATTTATATCTATTTTTATGGTTTGATTTATACATTACTTCGTAATTACATCATCAGAGAACTTCGTTATCTAGAAAAAAAAGGTACAAAAGCGTGAAGTAACATTCTCGTATTTATTCCATAAAGACTGTTTTACATCGTAGATGTCTTATAATCTGTCTAACCACTTGTTTTCTTGCCCGTTCAATTTATTGGAAGCTTCATTTCATTTTAGGGGATGATTAAGTTGCAAAAGCTTTTGAATAAGTTGTATTAAGTTGGTGGTTGTGAAAATCTACATTAAGCAGTCAATTTAAAATTTGTATGTGTCTCTGCAAATCAACTCTAATTTTTAGCTTATTTGGATTAAATGTCTAGAATATAATATCCTTATAAAAAAGATTCAGATAAAAAATATAAGTGTATGAATGTAAACAAATAGTAAGTAATTATTTGTAGAAGTGCTTTAAAATCACAACAGCTACCTCATGCATGTTTTCGAGATTACAGTTTAAAATTGCTCATTTTAAAACAAGAAAAAACAAAAGTTGTTTCTGTAAATACTTAAAAACTGATTATTTATAAATTAAAAAAAAAACTTATAAATATTTCAAAAGCTTTTGCAAACACCACCTTACTCCAGGTAGATAAATTCAGACAAGCTGAATATAGTACTATAAAACATAATATATAGTAGAATTCCAATAAAGAATCAATAACAAACATATATGTCAATTCGGCAAGGGACTCAAACCCGACCCGAAATTCCAACCATTCAACTGCAACAAAATCGATTCTCGATGCCAAACACAAAAACACAAAAAAAAAAAAAAAAAAAAAAAATCGATTCTCGATGCCATACTATAGTATCAAGATTACTCATACATGTCCAAGCTAGGCAACCTTTGATAAGGAACTGCAAGAAGTGGTGTACTCTTCTTCATGACAATTCCAAACTTCTCTTCCATATCAAGCTTCACCCCTTCCGGAACCTTCCAATCGAACGAATGCAAGAGCGTAGCAACCAAATACGTCACCATTCTCTCCGCCAGCGGAATCCCGGGGCAAACCCTTCTCCCCGATCCAAACGGGAGATAATGAAAATTGTTTCCAATATAATCCCATTTACCATTATCATCGTCGTTCAAAAACCTCTCCGGCTTGAACTCGGTTGGATTCTCCCAAACTTGCGGATCTTTATAATTTGTCCAAACGTTCAACAAAACCCTAGATCCCTCTGGAACTGTGTACCCACCGATTGTGCATGATTTGCTCGGCATTTTTGGGATAAGCAATGGAAGTGGAGGGTGGAGTCGGAAAGTTTCCCTAATGACCGCGTCAAGATAGTGGAGTTTGGTGATGTGGGATTCTTCGACTATGTTGTTTAGTCCGACGACTTGTGTTAGTTCTTGTTGGGCTTTTTGCATTGCATGCGGGCTTTGTAGGAGCTCGGCCATGACCCACTCGACTATCGTTGCTGTCGTGTCGGTCCCGCCTATCACGATATCCTGTTCAGTGGAGCGCAAAAATATATTAGGGTTTTATGGGGAAGTGTTGTTAGGGTTTTTATATCTAGCAGACTAGCACAGACACAAGAACGTGAAATGGCAAAGTATGAAAACGGACAAAGGAAAAATAGTAAACGCATATTCACTTATGTAAGTGCGTATGTATTTATTTACGACAAATTAATATACATATTTTCTTTGTTCATATTACCGTTTTTAGTAAATATCGCAATATTCAACTATCAATTTGCAATCAACTATTAAAACATATCGGCAACTATTGGTTCATTAGCCACTGTCCATTATATATATATATATATATATATATATATATATATGCTAATATTCGTAGATCAAACCTAGCTATGAAAAAAATGCAAGAATGTTATATATATCAAGAAAATTAGAAAGTTATTACCATCAATAAGCCCTTTATTTGAGCAACATCCATTGCTTTGCTCACCAACATTTTGCTTCATAAGATCCAACAAAATCTGCACAAAGTCCTTTCTTCTATTCGCACTCGAAAATTCTCCACCGGAATCCTCCATGATCTTCATCCGATCACTTATCACGGAATTAAGAATTTCGTCGACGCTCGGCAAAACCCCCTTCATTTCTTTCTCTATCCCCTGAAAATCAAACTTCGCCAAAATAGGGAAAAAATCAGACAAATTAGGCTTACCCAAAAGTTCGACGAATTTCGCCACCTTCTCCCTAAACCGAGCCCCGATTTTATCTCTATTCTCCCCTTCAAGGGCCCCACCCCATATCAAGCACAACACCACGTTCACCTCCGTGATAAAAATCAACTCCCCCACATCGACATTGGTCCCGATCTTTCCGTACAGATTCCTTACAGCCCGTCTAACCTCGTACCTCCGAAGCGGGCCCGAGTCGTCGAGGTTTTTGTTGCTGAGCATCTCGCGCACAAAAACCTTCCGGAGGTTCCGCCAGTGGGGCCCGTAGGGAGAATTTACGATATCGACCCCACCAGTGGCCACCAAGCCAGCGACGGTGGGGTCGTGGTTCGCAAACACTGCGTCGTGGTCGCGGACCACCTCTTTGATGAGTGATGGCGAGCTGATCACGACGCAGAGTTTGGTCCCGAGCCACAACTTGTAGATGGGCCCGTATTTACGTGCCAGGTCAGTTAGCTGGATGTGCAGGTTGTGGCTCAGGAAGGGCAGGTAACCTAGGATCGGTACGCCACGTGGGCCAGGTGGGAGTTTTTTTGTCCAATTCTTGAATATCCATGAGTACCAAACGATTGATACTAGAAGAAAAAACACACTGAGAAGTGCAAGAGAGATTTGATCCATAATTCTTTTTTTTTTTTGGTGAGTGATTAAAGATTGGAGTAGGAAAAATGTGAATAGTGAGTTTATATAGATTTATATTGAAATTATGTGATTGGTAGCAATTAATTAATTTTCGGGCACGTGGATAATGTTGTGTGGAATAAACATGTCAGCATTAGTGTGTGGAGTTAAATGTTATTTGCCTGGTTATGGTGCCATGGATTGATGTTCCTTTCTGGCAATAATGAGGAAATAAATACAAGGATTTAATATTAAGGTAAGAAATTAATTTTAGGATTTGTTGATAGAGATGAATTTATGTACCTAACAACCTTCTAGATTTTCTTTTTTAATTTCTGGCGGGAAGCATTCATTGGTTTTTCTCTATGAAAGTTTGGCGTAGGGCTTACAGTTGCAGTTAGGGTTAGGGTTTAAAATTGGAACATAATTTCCAATTTGTGCTATTTTGAATCTGATTTTACTTTTTAACTAGTACTACACCCGTGCGATGCACGGGGTAGCATTTACAAAGGTGAAAAGGAAAAATATTTACATACGTCGTGAATAAAAATAGTAATAAAACAATATATAATAAAATTTATTAGTAAAATTAAATTGACAAAGGGTTATATGAACTTAAATCGCCATATTATGAATTAATCGTTTAGAAATGAAGTATATTGAACAAAGTAAAAATTAATAAACGTGTCATACATGTATTTTAGAACTCCAGCAATTGATAACTCCATTATTTAGTTCTTTAACAAAACTAATTAAAAATACGTATATAAATACCGAAAAATTTATTTCAATTAAATACATTTTGCAGTAACATAAAATTACCTAAATACGAATCCATAAATCAATGTATATAGTACTAAAAACAATTCAGTAATCGTAAGAAAAATTATACTATCATGTCCTTCCATTTGTAAGTGTTTCAAATTCGAGCACTGATGCTTCGCCTCTGGAGTCGCTTGATGAAGTCAAAATTTGAATACTTGTTGCCCCTTGCTACTTTTCCTCTTGGCAAATGCATCTGCAACAAAATCAAGATTCACATCTTGGGAAGCCCTGGCAAAGTGTTCAACGGGTGAGTTAGGTTTTTTAAGTTTATGAGGATTCTAAGTCATAATAAAATTTACTGTACGACTTGAACCACACTAAATAGAAACTAAAATATTCTAATGCAGTTACTTGCTCAACCTTAAAGAATACTAAAATAACAAATTGCTCAACCTAACATTTGAAAAAACATAATTAAAACCAAACCCATCTTTGTGAAAATCTTAATTAATTACCAAAATTTGGTTCTAATGTATATCATATAACCAAAAATACTAATATGAACTTTGAACTGTGCAGTGGGATTCAAAGTTGTAATTCGCTTTATCGAAAATATGAAAATAAACTTTGTAAATTTAAAAAAATACAAATTGTGGACAAGTTTTCAAACTCCGATTCCAATACGATGAGCACCAAAATACCATTACCTCTGAGAGAGTGACTCTACACACTATGCGGTAAAGAAAATGAATGTGAGAATCATACTGGGTGCCATTTTGAGTTTTCGTCATCTGCCGATACGAAGTTGACGAAGCTTGTAATCAACGGTGAACTGATGTAGGAAGCAGTCGTGTTGATTCCTGGAAAAATCATAGAAAAAAAAATTTATTACATATATATTTTGGATAAGATGCTCGATCACAGTTATAGCATGTATGAAAAGTCGTAGCCCTTGAGCGAATCCTGATTCACTTTTTTGGAGAAGACCTTATTTGCTGAGATGGAGACCGGAATAGGGTTCAACATACTTTGATTAAGAAATAAAATTCCATCAACAAAAACGCATAAATGGTAGCAATTAAAATCGTAAAAAAAAATATCTGAAGATTAATACTAACAAATTAGAGCACTATGAATAATCAATATCTGAAATTGTTTTGGCATAAATTGGAATACAATATGCTGGGCAAATAAACTGAATTTGAAGTGAATAGCTGACAATACCATAGGTTATTTCAGAGAAGGATATGGAGATACAACGGGGAAATCGGGCTTGCATTCACATGTTGGGGATGTAAAACAGTTGAAGTGTTCCCTGCATACACCAACAATTTATCCATTTAGAGGTATAGAACCACAATAGACTATTTTGTATTACATAACCATGTTCTTCATCACGCGAGCAAAGATTAAAAAATAGAGGAGATGTATTAGATTACTTGTCATCCTAAAATGAATTTGTTAGTGAACTGCATATTTGCACCTGCCACCTGTCAAATGAATTAACTATATCAGCCATATAAATTCAGTGGAAGTGCTGATCCACATATATAGAGATGCCAACACTTTTGTTAAAAGATGTCAACATTTTGTTAAATTTAAAATTATTAAAAAGACAGATTCACAGGAAATGCCTATGCGGTTGAGAAATTATATATACCATGTCGTACAATCATTCTTCCTAGCAGTCCATGATGAAAGAAAAAAATTACAACGAAAGAAATAAAAAGAAAAAGAAATCAATACAAATTACGCAACCAAAAACATATTTTGTCCAAACTCATGAACATCATCGATTCGAACATCTCTAACTACTACTAATATAAAACTTAGATATCATTTCTAAAACTTAACTATTATTTGATGTTACAAACTTCCCCGACAATCAAAACACAAACACAAACAAACTTATACTAATGCAATTTACTTCTAAAAACAATGTCATCTAAATTGTGAAAATAAGGTTATAAAACTATAAGGGCATATTAATATAAAAGAATTTTTTTGCTTTCCCATTAAGGTGCATCGTTATATTTCTTTATGCACGTATATAGAATAAGATTCAATACATACCTTATCGAAAAATAAATAAATTAAACACCAAATATATGTAAAATAATATTGAAATATACTTCCTTAATAGTAGAGAATATGTGGTTGAGCCTCATGGTAGATCTTAATATGTACGGTCTGAATTTGAAGCAATAATAATTAGACTAACCCATATATTGCACCTGGAAAAAAAAATACACAATAATATAATTGCAGTGTCGTTGTGGGAAAAAAATTTAGTGTGGACATAAATGAACCAAAAAGTATATGTATTTCGATTTAACATATGTATCATTTACCTGGGGAAAAAAAACCTATGTATCATTTCCATTCATCTTTTTCTCCTTCATTTTCTACTAATAATCATGTGGGTCATATTTGTGAGAGCTTAATGTGATGCATTCATCTCATATTATATAATATAACACACGCATATATATAATATATATATATATATATATATATATATGTATATATATATATATATATATATATATATATATATATATATATATATATATATAAATTGAACAATAAAAAAAAGATTAAAACAGGAGATGTTTGCTATAAATTTTGGATCTTACTTGGAAACAGGGTTGTTGGTAATAATACGTGAACATTAATTTCTGAATAACATTTCAACGAAATCTGGAGAAATCGCTAACCCCAATTAAAAAATAAAATAAATAAACAGCGAATTAAGAAATCCTCAAATTATAAGCAAACAAATTAAAATTGCGTGCCTGGAGACGAAATCCTACTTCATTACCAAACAAATAAAAACACTAAGAACCTTATAAAAAAACCCAATAAATTTGAGCATAAAATCCGACTATCACTAACCTCTTGAGGATTTGGATGCACGAAAACGACAGTTTCCAACATTCTTGTGCCCGGACGAATTCAATAGTTAAAAGATTTATGGTGGCGCTTCAATAATTTTTGAAAGATTTATTTATGCTATTCATTCAAGCGAAAGGAACCGATGAAAAGAAGTTTTCGGAAAAATAAATCTCGTGAGAGGTTATACATGCAGTTGGGGGAGGAGAACTTGTTTTATTTGTTGCAAAATAGTCCTAGAACTATCAAAAAATTATAAGAACTGCCATAGGGTTTTGAAACCCTAAAGCGCCACGTGTCAACATATTATGCCAATGATTGTCTTTTTATATATACTAGTGATACACCCGTGCGATGCACGGGATAGCATTTCAAAAGGTGAAAAAAAAAATATTAAATACGTTATCAATAAAAATAGTAATAAAATAATATATAGTAACAAAAATATTAGCAAAATTAAATTGAGAAAGGGTTATATGAACTTAAATCATCATAATATGGATTTATTGTTAATGAAATGAAGTATGTTGAATAAATCAAAAAGTAATAAACGTGCCATACATTTGTTCTACAACTCGAGCAATTGACGAACACCATTATTTAGTTTTTTAACAAAACCGATTAAAAATACGTATACAAAAATACATTCCATTTAAATTCATTT
The DNA here is from genome assembly GCF_000504015.1 of Erythranthe guttata. Next base: position 17,238 of record NW_012193715.1, on the reverse strand, counting down.
CGTAGTAACATAAAATTACCTAAATACAAACATCCATAAACCAATGTTTACAGTTGTATACCCGTAGTCGTAATCATAAAATACAATAATTATAAACTATACCATTGTCGTGATCGTAGTAAAAAGTTTTTAGTAATCGTAAGAAAAATTATACTATGAAATTACTAATTGTATATTGTAGCTTGCATTTGTAAGAGTTTAACCCGAGCAATGATGCTTTGACTCTAGAGGCGCTTGTCGAAGTCAAAATTTGAACGCCTGCTCCTTCTCCTCTTGGCAAATGCATCCCCAATAAAATCAAGAGTGACATCTAGGGAAGCCCCCTGACAAAGTGTTAAACGGGTGAATTAGGCCTTTTAAGTTTTTCAAGATTCTAAGTCATAATAAGGTTTAAACTTGAATCACCCTAAATAGAAACAAAAATATTCTAATACAGGTAAAGAAAACTACTTAAAGAAAAGGGTAAATTACACCCACACCCCTAAGGTATGCTTAAATAATTTTAAGGTCTATATGGTATCGATAATTACACACACCCCCTGAAACGTAGTTATAAACTCTAACGGGATAATGCATTGGATACATTATTCCGATAGGGTCCTAATGGACTATTACTTTCAGCTAGTAGTGGAGATAACATAGAGTTATGGGGAGTTATGGGGTGACATGGCTCCCCCAATATTTCTTAAATCAGCCATAATTCTTTGTTGTCTCCACCACTTCCTGAAACTAATAGACCGTTAGAACTCTATCGTAATAACTAATCCAATGCATTATCCCATTAGAGTTTATAACTATGTTTCAAGGGGATGAGTGCAATTATCAATACCACAAAGACCTTAAAGTTATTTAAGCTAACCTCAGGGGGTGGGTGTAATCTACCCTAAAGAAAAATAAAATAATAAATTGTACGATAAAATTACTAATTGAATGTTATAGCTTTTCAAATGTCAAACATTTGAAAAAACATGAATTAAAATGAAACCCATCTTTGTGAAAATCTTAATTGATTCCCAAAATTTTTTTCTAATGTATATCATATAACCAAAAATACTAATATGAACTTTGAACTGTGCAGTGGGATTCAAAGTTGTAATTCCTTTTATAGAAAAAATGGAAATAAACTTTCAAATGTATGTAACAAAAAAATCCCCAAACTATAACCATTTTCTTCTCTCACTCACATTTAAACTAATGTGTTCTCTTTCAAAACAATAGATATATAATCACATTATTCACCCTGTTACTTAAACTTCAAACAACAAAAGCGAAAGGCATAATCAAAATGACTTTAGTTTTCCAAAACAAATGAAAGGTATATTAAAATAAAATTCATCGGTCAATGTGGAACAGATTCAAAATAGGCATGTAATTTCTAATTTCTTAATTTGTAATGAAGATGTAGTACATAGAAAAAATCGAGTTGATTATTGGCATTTGTGTGTAAATAAGGATAGCCAACATACCCGTGTTTGTAAAGTATGCACGTCTGTGTAAGCCAACATTTATGCCTTTCTTGACTCTGCCACATCACATATATGTCTCATCTGCTTCTCCACAACCTTTCAGCACGTTGCTATAGCCCGTTTTTTGTTAAATCATCAATATATAAAATTGAAGACTGTAAATGAAAGTCGTTACTACTAATATTCTACCTCCAACTGAGTCAAGTACATAAGACATGTCGCTACAAATGAGCCAAAAAAATATGTTATCGATAGAACAACACCTTACTTCTTTTATATATAAGATTTACTCGTATAGCCATATTTTTTGCATCACTTACCAATTGTACAAAGGGTACAATTTTTTTATTTTATTTAAAAAAGACCCCATTTATATAGCCATCGACCAATAGCTCTTATAAACTTTAAACAGTAACTCAAATAAAATATGATCAAAATTGAACAAAAGTGAATCGTTATTAAAAATAAATAAGGAATTACGTAAGTTGACAATACCATCAAAGGGATTTCCATTAGACTAAGTCATCTTTTCTCCGAAAAAGGACTTTGATGTCCCTGACAGTTTTATCACCATCACCATATCACCATCTGCTAAAATTGAAATTCATTTCAGTTATTATATTACATTACTATAAATAAATAAAAAGTTACAATAATAAGAAGATAAGTCTAGAGAAAAATAGAAACATAAATTTTAATGAAGCCTCAGACCATATACTTACGGATATGGAGATAGGGGGGGGGGGGGGGGGGGGGGGGAATTAATCCCCCCAAACCCTTTTAACTTGGACCCCAATTCAAAAAAACCCCGGCCAGGAAAATGTTTTAATAAAAAAAAAAGGGTCCTTTTTTAAAAAACGGGTCCAAAAATTTTCCCCCCCCCCCCAAAAAGGATGGCTTTTTATAGAATTGACGTATCTAGTATTGCAACGATAAATCCTCATAAGATCCATTAACATATCGATCAATGAGTTACGTAACAGCCAAATGGCTTACAATATGAAGGTTTCCGTTCTGAAAAAAGAAAACCCATAATTTAGAAAAAAATCCTTTTTGATACAGAGTAATTAAAGAAATAAGGATGCGCAACAAAAATTCCCAATTAGCACTTTTCTCACTCTGCAAATATGCAACCACTATTTGGATGAAATTGACTCAACATCCCACCGAGACAGTGTTTTCGCAAATTGGAACACAGAGCATCATATACGGCTAAGATCTTTCCCCAATTGAATTTTTTTTACGAATTATTTTTATATTATTAATTTCCAAAATACTTTTTATTCCATGTTGGTTTTCTCAAAGCCATTGATTTTCCGTACCCAAATTCTTACAGAAAGTACAGAAAGAAGGATGAACAGAAATATGAGGATTTTCTTACTTGAAATTTCGATCACCGGCAGTGGCTTTCGCTGGCAAACACTGAGCGGTTGCGCAAAGGGGTCCTTTTCACTCCCGCTTCCCGACAAATTTTGTTGAATTCTTGGCAGGTGGATTTTAGAGATTTAATTCTCTGGGAACTAATAATTGTTCAAAGATTTGTGTGAAAATTCGGGTTGATATACGGATGAGACATGAAAAGCAGTTGAAAGTTGAAGGAGTGAGTATTGAGAGAGAAATTTAGAGGAGATGGAAAACGTGAGAAATCTAGGGGAGATGAAACGGTGTGTTTTTTCTGATAAATGGAAGTTTTCGGATAGGAAATGAATTTAATATCCTGTGGAGATTTTATTTTAAAAAACTGCCAAATGCTAATAAAACTGACCGACTGAAATTTAACAAAACGCCATTAGAAAACCAAGATATTACAAAAACGGCCCTAGGGTTTGAAACCCTAAATATGCCACGTGTCACCATTTTAGGCCTATAGATTGTCTTTTTATATATATATAGATATAGATTTTTTATTCTAAAACCGTCCTTTTCATTTTTATTTTTGAAATTAAAATTTCTGATTTGGTTTTGGGTCAAATACACTCTGTAAATTATACACCCAACACATCAAATACCCCTTAAATTATTAAAATCAACAATTAACCCCATAAAATATACCCCAATATATATATAATGCTCCCTTGACCTATTAAAATAACAGTAGGTGTTAATTAGTAAGATGTTTGGTTGATAAAATTCGTGTTTAGTCAAGCCTCACTACATGCAATTAGATGTTACTATTTGGTTAAATTAGTAGCAATTTTCTCCTCTGCAATTATTTTTATTTATAGGGGGTGATTGAAAAATGAAAAGACAATTTTGTGCTTCAAATAATATCAGAACTTGATTTGATAATTAAAAAACTATTTTAACACATTTAATACCAGAACTTTACAAATTTAATAAAAGATTGAATATGATAAAACAAACATCTAACTGACTAAATAATTATATAATCAGGGGATATTAATCCAATCTCACTTAATTCAATGTAATATATATGATATATGTAAGTAAACGAGGCCTTAGTTGATCAAATTAAATGAACGAAGAAAAACATCCTCATGTTTCCTTTGTCCATCTTTCGAGATGATTTTTAGTGTAGTATATATAATATTATTTCATTTTAAAAGGCAAAATCCAAATTTATTAATTAAAAAAAAAAATCATTACATAAAAGCATTGACTTTTAAGCATTTACTATATGATTCCCTACCCTTTACTTAATCAAAATAAATTTAAAATTTTAACATATGTAGCATGACTTTTAAATAATCAGAAGAACTAAAAATTCTAAGAACAAATCAATTTACGCAAGTAAAATATGAACAAAGGTTGTGGAATTCTGATTTCTGAATATTGTCATATTTTCTTTGGTATGTACGTAAGTATAAGTTCTTTGGTAGTATAAATAACACATAAGGAAATTAATATAAGATTGTAAATCATATATTAAAAATCATCAGATATCTAAGAGAAATATAATGTTAACATGTAAAATTTGTAGCAAATTGGCTGGAATAGCTCAGTTGGTTAGAGCGTGTGGCTGTTAACCAAAAGGTCGGAGGTTCGACCCCTCCTTCTAGCGTTTTCATTTTTTCCGAAATTTTAAAACCGAGAAGCATAAATAAATATAAATATTAGTCTTTAATAGTACAAACTGTTTTGAATTTTTATTAGGGCAAATGGCAAAAAGGCCCATCACATGGGACTTAAATGCATTTTGGTCCACAAAAAAAACAGTCTCTCAATTAAGCCCATCCCCATGTCTTTAGTGTAAAATATCCTCAATAATATAATTCTTATCAATTCCACCTATTATGCTCTAACTTCCTTAATATTACACATTGACCCTGGATTTAAACAAATATATCACATTAACCCCCAAACTTTTTTTTTTTTTTCTGAAATGTTTTTTTTCCGGCCAGATTCCAGCGTTGACCGCCGGTCTCCGGCGTTAACTTTTTTTTTTTTTTTTTGAATTTTTTATTCCTGAATTTTTTTTCCGGCCGGTCATCCACCGTTGACCGCCGGTCTTCGGCGTTGACCTTTTTTTTTATGATTTTTTTTTCTTAGAAAAAAAATATTTTAATTAATATTACTGTCTTGGCTACTAAATTACTGTCTCAGACAATAATATTACTGTTTGGGACAGTAATATTATGAATATTATTTTTCCGAACAGTAATATTATTAATATTATTGTCTAAGACAGTTAAATTACTGTTGGAGACAGTAATTTAACATCCAAGGCAGTAATATTAATTAAAATAATTTTTTTTAGGAAAAAAAAAAAAGAAAAAAAAAGTCAATTAACAGTTAAATTACTGTCTCCGACAGTTAAATAACTGCCGGAGACAGTAATTTAGCAACGAATACAGTAATATTAATTAAAAATATTTTTTTTAAGAATAAAAAAGTCAATTAACAGTTAAATTACTGTCTCCCACAGTTAAATAACTACTGGAGACAGTATTTTAGCAACGAATACAGTAATATTAATTAAAATATTTTTGAAGAAAAAAAAATAAAAGTCAATTAACAGTTAAATTACTGTCTTCGACAGTTAAATAACTGTCGGAGACAGTAATTTAGCAGCCAAAACAGTAATATTAATTAAAAAAAAAAAAAAAATCAACGCCGGAGACCCGGCGGTCAACGGCAGTTGACCGGCCGGAAAAAAAATTTTGGAAAAAAAAAATTCAAAAAAAAAAAAAGTCAACGCCGGAGACCGGCGGTCTCCGGTGGTGGCAGGTCAAAATTGGGGTCAAAATTGAAATTATGGTTAAAATTGGTTAATTGATGAAATTGGGCTAAATTGAGGTGTAAATCATGAAATTGGAGTTAAATTGGGTTTCAATGAATTGAGGGTAATTTTGGTATATATAAAAGGATTTTACTTATTTGCAAATAAGTTTGAATGAGCTGAATTTATTTGAAGACAAAAAAGTTGGGTGTCCCTCTTTTAATTAAGTGCCCTTGTCATGGGCCTATTTCCCATTACCCTTTTTATTTTGTGAAAAAAAAATATCATTTCGTGGGTTAATTATATAAATTGGGTGGACTAAATTAACAAACATGATATAACATGCTGTAGAAACTAAATCGAGAGTGGAATGGAATCCCCCATAGTTGAAAAAATGGCTCCGACATTGGTTATGATTGAATGGATGTTTTTGCTATGCACCATTTTGGCAATTGATGTTTTCCATTTTTTTTAAAATAATTCATCAATCTACAATTAGTGGTAGGGTAAAGTTAAACATGCAGACAGTTAAAAGGAAACAGATGGAGTAGTATAGATATTTTAAACGGTAAATTATAACTACTCCACGAGGTATGGTCAAATTACAAAAAACCACATGTTTGAATAACTACAATTACCTCTTCGACTATGATCTTCTTACACGTCCATCTTTTTGGTGTCAAATTCAACATAATCTTCTAGATTCCATGAATGTTCTCTAATTTGTACTTATTTTTGTGAAAAAATGCAGTTGCTGATGTACCACAATTTGATATATACAAGCCAAAAAATACATCTTATGATCATCTTCCTTCAAAATGTGGAAGTCGAATGTGATCAAACGAGTACAAAATTGAGAATATTACATATATAATCTAGAAGATTCAACTAGATCTGACACCATAAGGGTGTACGCGTAAAAAAAGTTTATAGTTGAATAGTGGTTATAATTATCCAAATATGAGAATTTTTTTCGTAAATTGACCGTACCTCAGGATGGATCCATATTTTATATTAAGAAGAAATAGAGGCCTCGTATTATTGAGCATACCAAGAAATGCCAGCTGGTGGATAATTCTATGATAATCAATCATATTAAAATTGTATTGTTCATGAAGAGACAAAACTTTCTTGATCCAAGAAAATTCAATTATTAACAAAAGAGAATTTTATCTTAATCAAATGTACCAATTTTTTTGTAGTAGATTGATAATTTGATACTGGTGTTATCTCCATCCTCAATTTCTCTTATTCAACCATCTTATTTTATAAATTTAATTAAATAAAATATTTTAAATACCATTAATAATTTATAAACCTATGTTCTCGTGCAATAATTTGTAAATCAGACAAAAAGACGTAGAACACGAACCATAAGTTATCAAGTTATGCGTGATAAGATCGATCTAAAAAATACTGACACGTAGATTATTTTGATCATGCACCGAAGAAACTATAAATACAATAAATAGTTGTAGACAGATGTAATAGTACATTAAGGTTCCGTTTGGTTGGCAATATAAGGCATGATTAACTTATTAGTTGGACTTAATTTGATGTTTGGTATCCCCAATAAATTGTCGGGTCGACCCGCCAAAATTATATAATTATGGTTTATATTGTCTTATCTTGGCTTATCTTGCCTTCCAATGAGTTTGTTTTTTGACCTTACAAACTCCAATAAAATAATTGAGTTTCATTAAATTATTTAATTTTATCTAGGCTAATTTTATCTTGCCAAACAAACGGGCCTAAAAATTAATTGTGACAACTACTGAAGCAGTAGTGTTCTTAGTCATGTTGACTAATTGGATCAGATCCACATCAATCTATTTATATCCACAAGTTTCTGTACATATCATTTTTAATAATTGGATCCAGATCTAAACAAACTCATACTCAAAGAAGGAATTCATCATTTTAAGAACAAACTATTTTTATATAATTTTATTATAGATTTTTTAAATGGAAATTATCTTAAAATTAAAGTCCCTCGAAACTATTTTTTTGTAACATTAAAAATACAAAAAAAAAAGATATATATATTTTAGTTTCATGAAAAGTCCCTGATCATGTGTTCATTCTACGAAACGACCCATGTATTTTCTTTAGCTAAAAGTCGTTGGGAGCGGTGTAAGACGCGTCTCTGGTATAAGTGTAAGATTTTTAGCCAATTTTTCGCGGGGAATTGAGAAAATTTTAACGTGAAGATCGCATTTTCGAATTCGACCGTTAAAATCTAAGAAAATTGGTACCATATAAATTACAACTTCAACTAATTCATATTTGAAAAAAAAAAAAAAAAAGATATTTTTATAGAGTTCTCATGCAATTTTCATAAAGTTCTTACAAATTTGGATACAAATATGGAAACGTTGCGTAAAATATTTATTTTAGTGACAACATCGATTGCATTGTCACTCATAGAGACTAGGATTAGATAATCTTGGAGTCGGAATAGCAACGAGCGGGATTCTCTTCTTCAAAACAATCCCGAACTTTTCAGACAAGTCCATTTTTTCTCCGACAGGCAAACTCCAATCAAAGGAATGAACCAAAGAAGCAAGCGAATACATAAACATCCGCTCTGCCATACCTATTCCGGCACATATCCTTCTCCCCGACCCGAACGGGAAATAGCTAAAGTCATTACCACTATAATCCCATTTCCCTTCCGAAAATCTCTCGGGACGAAAATCCAGTGGATTCTCCCACACGGATGGGTCCCTATGGATCGCCCACACATTGACGAAAATGCGGGCCCCCTTTGGGACCGTGTAGCCCGCAATGGTACACGTGGCGCTCGGGCAGTGAGGGACGAGAAGTGGAAGTGCCGGATGCAAACGCAACACTTCTTTCATGACGGTGTATAAATACGGGAGCTTATTAATGTGGGATTCCTCTACTATGTTGTCTTTGCCTACTATCGTCTCCAGTTCTTGTTGCACCTTTTCGAGGACTTCGGGCTTGTTCATCATTTCGGAAAGAGCGTATTCCACCGTGTTGGACGTTGTGTCCGTTCCACCTACTACCATATCCTGTTTCCGAATTTATTTACGATCAATAGCAAGTATAGAACTTCCGAATAACTAATTAATTATGAAAAATTAAATGTACGTACGAAAAGACTAATTGATAGGTCATACGGATGCCGTAAGTAGTTCCGATAAGGGTTAATTGCATTTAGTACTACCCCTATATTAACATAATCGTCTAAAAATGTCTTCTTATCATAAATATTAGTAAAATCCACTGGTTCAATTTTATTAGCAAACTACCCCTAAAAATGTGTATACAGTGAATATATCTTACATATAAAAGTAAGAAAAGCTAGGACAACGTAAGTAACCCTAATGACATATTTGTAATTTTTTAATATTAATTATTAATATTTTTTCATTTCCTATTTTTCAGGTTTTTTTCTCTAATGACTTTCATAGCAAATCAGATTTGCAAATTCGCTAGCTAAATTCTAATCTCGATAGTATATATATATATATATATATATATATATATATATATATATATATATATATATATATATATATATATATATATATATATATATATATATATATAAAATAAATGAAAATTTTACCATGAGTAAAGATTTGAGATGGATCATGGTGAAAGGTGTTTTGGCATCTCCTCCATCTTCTTTATCTTCACAGAAACTGCAAAAAATCCTTTCTTTCTTCACCGCCGTCACCTAATTCTCCGTTGATCTTCAATCTCTGCTCGATAATCGTCTCGAAAATGCCGTCGAATTTCCGGGCCAACACTTTCATCTTCTTCTGTATGCTCTGAAGATCAAATCTCTCCAACCCCGGAAAAAAATCCGATAAATTCGGCATCCCGAGCAGCCCAGTCATCTCGCCCACCACCTGCCTGAACTCCGATCCAAGGCCGCCGCCGTCCAGCTCCTCCCCCACCGCCGTGCCGCCCCACATCATGCTCGTGATCACGTTCATCATGTTCAAGAACATCTGCTCGCCGACGGCCACCGGAGATCCCGCCTTGCCGTACAGGTAACGAACCGTCCGCCGGAGCTCCCTCCGGCGGAGGGCGTACACGGAGTCCAGGGTGGCGCCGCTCAGCATTTCGCGGACGCAGACTCGTCTCAGCATCCGCCATTCCGGGCCGTACGGCGTCCAGACTATGTCGGCGCCGCCGTAGGTGGCCTCTTTTCCGGCCACCGGAACATCCCTATTTGCGAAGGTGGTGTCTTGATCCTTGAGCACTTCCTTCGCGACTGACGGCGAGCTGACGACGACGCCGATCTTGCCGCCGAGCTTGAGCTTGTAAATCGGGCCGTATTTTTCGGCGAGGTTTGCAAAGTACGTGTGGAGTTCCGGTTGGAGAGAGAGTAGGTTTCCGACGAGGGGCAACCCCCTTGGGCCTGGCGGCGGTGGAGGAATATTCCGGTTGCTTGATTTCTTGATGAAGAGTATCAGAATCCACAAGGCGGCAAGCACGACTAAAGCGGAGTTCAGCACGAGTGTGGCCCGATCATCGGTGGCGCCGCCGCTGCTCCGCCACCACCGTGAGCAGGCATCGGAGATGGTATCCAAAGCTTTAGTATACATGATTAATTAGTATATTGGTAGAGAGAGTTGCTATAAATGGAGAGCGAGTTTATCGATAAATTTATATCCTATTTTAACTTTAATCAAGATTGGAATTGGACGGCCGATATTATTGTTACAGTAAATTACAACCACGTCCCTGAGATATGGTCAAATTATGAAAAAACCCCTCATGTTTGGATAATTCCAACCATCCATTAACTATGAATTTTTTTACACGTTCATCCTTATGGTGTCAAATTCAACAATATATTCTAGATTCTGTGGAATGTTCTCTAGTTTGTACTCGTTTTGTGAAAAAAAAATGCAGTTTCTGATGCACCACAATCTGATATATACATGCCAAAAAAACACATCTTATGATGATCATCTTGCTTTAAAATGTGAAATTCGAATGGGGTAAAATGGGTATAAAATTGAGATTATTCCATATAATCTAGAAGATTCCACTAAATTTGACACCGTAAGAGTGGACGTATAAGAAAATTTATATTTGAGGGCGTTGTTTGTAATATAACCATACCTTAGGGGTTTGTTGTAATTTACCCTAACTATTATTCAGTGACGGCCGATGTTAGAACAAGGACAAAAATGTTTGCCTTGAATGTGCTAAAATTTTGAAGAAGAATCCTTTAAGGCTGCCCAACTTTTAGATTCCATTGCAAATTTAGTTATCATGTGTTAAAGGATCTTTGACTTGCCATTCGCGGTTTAATACCGAAAGTTGGAACGGACTTTCCAAAATTCCATAGTTTTCATCTATAGAAAATTAACTTTTGAATAATTTTTTTGTTACAAATTTTGAAATTTTAATTTCTATATTTTTGAATTTCTTTTGGATCAACTTTCCTTCGTCATTTCGAGCATTTGGATTTTTTAAAGTAATATTTGTAATATTAATATTACTAACTATTTTAGTTTAGGTGAATAAAAAATGAACTTCCGTCATTTTTTTCTAATTTAGAATTTTGCGATTTTAAAACAAGCTTCCGATTAAGGTTTTCTTTTTTTTTTTTTTTTTTTTGGGGAATTGTTTGGACAAAATTGAATTTAGGTATTTCACTTCCGGGAATAGTTAATTTTTTCAATATAACAGTCAATTTTCCCTTAATATATTTTAATGATCTTATAGTTTATAAGTAACTATGTAGTCTATATTTATAATATAACTCCTCCTCTTGGGGGAATTTATTTAATGCATAGTTTCCTTTGAACAGAGAATTTCGATTAGTTTGAGGGCGACTGCTTGCAAGTGTTTGAAAAACTCCAGCAAGCTTATAGAAACTCCAAATATACTCAAAACGGGGAGGGATTTTTTCAGCGATCTCAAGATATACTCAGAACAAAATAACACGCAAGAGAGTAAGGGTTTAGGGTAGGGGTGAGAAAAAAAAGACTAATAAACCGAATGAAAAACCGAGGCATTACGAACCGACCCAGAGTGAACCATTAGTTTGGTTTTATATTTTTTGAAAAACAAATATTTTCTATTCATGCATGGTATTTAGTTCGTGAAACCGAAAATTTTATCGAATCGGACCGAAATGCTCCAAATTTCCAATGCATTCATCCTTCACTTTCGGAATCCATATTTCACTTTTCGTAACCTTACTCTCGTTAGTAGAACTTGTTAAATTTTACTACCATTACGAAGATTACGACATATTGTTCGAAAACAATAGTGGGATATTCAAATATTTTGAAGTGTAGTTAGACACGCAATTCGCACTAAATAGTGGCCATACATGCAATTCATACAAAATAAATATCCAGCATTTTAAAAACTAAATAATCATTAGATATTTATTAGTTTTTCTTGTACAATTCTGAATCTTGAATAGTTGAACTAATAGTTACTTCCTCTGTTACATAATAACCGTCTCTTTAAAAATATTTTATTCTATATTATTTATCACTTTAGATTTCCAATACTGCATTAATTACTTAATTTCCAGTTTATATCTTATTAACTCTTCGTAATACTCTTTTTTAATGTATTTCTAACTTTTATTTATTATAAGATAAGGTCAATTTTAGTTTAAAAGTTTACATTTTTATAAAATCAAGACACATTTAATAAAATTCTTTATCCGTATGCAAAGCTAAAAACTACTAATTAAAAGAGAATGGATGGAGTATTTGGAAACGAAAAATATATAAATTGAGCCCAATTTTAAGCTTATAATTCTTTGGAATACTTCACACTTTTCAGCCCAATATGCAGTTAAATCGATTCCATTATTTTGTCAAACATTTAGAGAGAGAGAGAGGAGAGAGAGAGCGCAAATTGAAATCGACAGCAAAAGCAAACTCGGAGGCCACTCGCCGCCGGCTCGCCACCGCTAGTCGACTGACGGAGAGTTCAAAATTAAGTGCTCGCGCTTCTGCAAAAGGTATTTTTCTCTTCCGTCGTCGTAAAGATCAATAACCCTAGAAATTCTGCTTTCAATCCTAAATAAACATATATCGAAGATAAACTAATCGATGATATAAGATTCGCAGGTTCTAATTCGTTTTAGCACGACTACTTTTATTATATATGTTTTTTATTATAATTTCCTTTTGCGAATTGCTATTGATGAATGGGGTTTATCAGATCGTATGAGTGGCATTGGCAACGGAAAATCCGAAGAAATTAGGGCATAATTCTGCATTCCTCAATGTAATTTTAATTTAATTGAAAATGATTTGAAAGTTCTATGACATGTGAGAGTAGCTATGAACTGTCCGTTTTCGAAGAATCCTCCCCTTTTCATGAAAATTCAAGGCTGGGCGCACTTTACTATGCCGAAGACTATGTTTTAAGATAGTACATAGAACAAATTGCTTCAATGGTTACACGTATTTTAAAAATGTTCCATAAAGTTTCCAGGATCATAGTAAAGATGCAATTAGTGTTTCGTATTGACTTACTTATGGGCATGGTCATTCGTAATATGCAATATGAAGAGCTTATCGAACTGTGTGATAGCCCAATTCTGCATTACACTTTGCCTTTAGATGTAGTACCTTTTGAATATTGTAGTCTTCTTGATCGTAAGTACATGCACGAGACTATTGCGTTCAGAAGTGTGATGGATGGGTGCAGATACGTAAAATTACCGTCGTTGCTTACAAAAAGACTAGGTAATAATATCCTTAAACATCTCCCTTCTGACTGAAATTCTTGTTATATGCTTCATTTTATATTTCTATATTGGCCGAGACCTTATCAATTAATAGCTCTGATGGTTTTTAGATCTTATCTTGTGCGTCTGGTTAATATTTGCATAGTTATATCAGCCTTCTTATTTTTATTAATGAGAAAAAAAAATAAAAACCTTGTTAACATGTAAGATGATTTAACCGAGAGTCAAAGCAAGTCTCCGGAATGCAAAATATAAAAGTAAATGAGACCAAAACCTTTATGTAGCCTTTATTTGTTAACGCATTTTCATCTATACATATTTGGCTTTTATTCGCATCAGGATGGGCACATATATTAGCTTCTATATTTCTCGTTGCAGTTGCCATGATATGGTAAGTAGTTAGAAGTAATCACCACTCTCTCTGGCTTCCTACCAGTGTTCAGCATGGACAAACTTGGGAACATGTTAGAATCGTTGACTAAATTTTTGTTTTCGTCTATGTAGTGATCATGCATACCACTAGAGACATGTTTGGCTGCTTCTTTTTTTTTTTTTGGTAATAATTTAAACGTAAAATAATGAAGACATGAATAGGGAGAAGGTCTAGAATATTAAACTATTAATTGAGTATTCTTCAACACTTCAATTTGTTATATAAGCTTGTTCTTTGTGTCCTCAATACTTGCAGAAATGGTTGCTCCAGAATTAGATTAGTTGTTTGATGTGTACATCACACTCATGAAATTTTCTGATATGCTCATGTTAGTTAAAATCGGGAGTAAAATTCGTAAAATTGTAGGATTTTACGATTTTACTATCCCATAACTTGCAAAAAAATATCTAAACAGGTAAATCATTCAGAATAGGTACTAAATCGGGAAGTCTGGATTTTTTAAGGATTGTACTTCTCAAATAAAATTGGGCTGAAATTCGTTTATTGGGCCTGATTGAAATATTTTTTTTCTCCAAAGCCTATGAGCCTAAATTGATTAATTGGCAGCGAATGAAAAGAAAAAAAACAAAACCTTATTCTGCCAAAAGAGAACGACCAGCAGCATCGACTCCCTTGAGAGGCGGTGCAAACAGCGGTAAACACCAGATGCCTAATTTCTGATTCTGTTCAAATTGTTTTTTCTTCATAAATCTGAGCAGCTCATCGTTTTAGCATGTTATTTCTTTTACAATTTATATAGAATTGCGATTCCAATTTTACATCCCCTCTCCGGTTCTGCTCAAATTCCTAATTTCGGATGCGAAGTTCGCGATCTGTATTTGGATGAAGATGAAATGGTTTACAATTTCCGATAGTTTTTGTTTTTTCTTATAATCAATGAATAATTGAACTCTTGCCACTAAAATCATTAAAACCAATTTTTTGATGTGGTGGTTTGTGCTTATAGGGTTGCTTTCTGTTTGGAGAGTCGCGAATTAATGAAATTGCTGCTGTTAATGACAAATGTATTCATCCCTGTTCTTGATTCTTCATAGCGCTATACTGGTTAACTGTTAAAAGTATTAAATTAGTTTTTTGACGTATTTGTGTGGACACTCGTTACCTTCGTCTGCAGATATTATAATGTACTCTACGCAATTATTGTATTTGCCGGTCAGATAATCTTACCATACACTGTCATAAATAGGTTGTTTCACCTCAAATGACTATGAAGGTGTTCTTTTTGGTACTGATATGAAATCTGCTCTTTTGCATTGGAATAATTTCTGCAGATATTTGAAGCGAATTACAATCATGGGTGAATCATTTACAATTCAAATAAGCAGCAATCTAGTCAAACACCTGGCCGATGATTCCGAGAAGGTAACTAGGAAAACAAGGAAGCCGAAGCAAAAGATTCCTCGAGAACCTAAACAACAGCAACCCCAGAAAGAACATCCTAAGCAGCAACTCTCCGATGAATCGAATACTTACAAAGCTCCCTCTTCAACTGGATGGCCTATTCAGCCACCTCCTCTATACCTCCCAGTTCCACCTCAGAAATCGGCAAACGTGGAATTAGATTCAATCTTATCCGTACTTAACGAGAGCGAGAAAGTTGTGGAGAAGTTGCAGAAGCAAGAGGAGAATATGCTGCAAGAGGTAACTCAACGAGCAAAGGAACTTCACGATAAAGAGTTTAAGCTCCCACATCGTAAGCTAATGCCCTGTTTGGATGAGAAAGATGCTTGTTTGAAGTGTTACAAGGAGCATATCAAGGATCCATTGAAATGCGCCCTATTCGTCGAGAATTATGCAGATTGTGCACGCAGGTTCAGGCAGCAAGTCAATGCGTCAGAGGGTAATTAGGTATTATCCTTCATTGGGAAAATTAATGGCCGGACAAAACTATTAGGCTTTGAAATATTTTTATCTTTTTTGTTGCGTATTAACGAACCTATATTCTCGCTTGTTTGTGGCAGCGGAGGCAAAGTTTCGATGGGTTTTTGCTTTGGTGAAAAATCTTCGAAGAGTTATTATTTTTTTTTTTCTTTTTCGAGATTCTGCATTGTTGCTGTTTCGTTTTCCTCTGGAGTTATTTGAGTGAAAAAATTGTCGGTACATAGGTAGTCCTATTTAGGATTACCAAAGTGACATTAACTAAACTTTGAATAAATTCATAACCTACCACCCTATTAACTCGATTAATGGATTTAAAGGCTTTTTTATTTTTTATTTATATATATATATATAGGTGTGCTATTTAATTTTTCTGCTGTTATACTGCACTTGTTTTAGGTTTTGCATTCATTGTTTTAGTCTATGGATATGCACTAAAGTTACTGGGTTCTTATTTCTTCACTGAATACAAAAAGAAAACAAATAATACAATTAGTTTAAGATAAAAAAAAAAATATTTAGAAAAGAAAGTTGGTTACATCAATTTTAATTATTATATTTTTTAGAGCAAATTACGGCCCCAAGGTAATCCATTATTACGAAAAAACCTCTCCAATTTGGATAATGACAAGTACTCATCAATTATGTATTGTCTTATGAAAAAACTCTAATTCAATAGATAAATTTGACACGGTAAGGATGGACATGTAAAACAAGACATAGTTGAGAAAGTGGTTATAATTACTCAAACACGAGAGAGGTTTTTGTAAGTGAGCATACTTCAGGGGGTGTCAATAATTTGTCCCCTTTTTAGACCAAATTCTATTTAGCCCCCTTTTTAGACCAAATTCTATTTAGCCCCCTTTTGCTCTAACTAGATCCCCCCGTTTAAGTGTAACATTTCATTATACACCCCATCCACACAAAAAAATGATACAACTTTTTGTTGTAGAAGAAGATAGAAACAAGTGATACAATTAACAATATAAGGGGTAAAGTGAGATCGAGTTAGCCGTGTTCTTTTTATATCAAATGAACCCTAGTCATTATAATTTTATCTCGTGTTTATACTCATTCGAAAAAAAATTAATAACTCATTTTCTTTTTTTAATTATTTTTCTTACAATTCTTGCTGACACGAAGTTCAGAAAGCATCCAGGTTTATTTTCTATGTTCAAATCCCGTATGTGTTGGGTGTAAGGGTGTAAGGGTGTGAACGAGCCGAGGTCGAGCTTGTCGAGCTTTTTTTTTTTTTTTGGCTCGAGCTCATTTTTGGTTTTTTTTTTTTTTTTTTTTTTTATTATTATTAAACAATTTTAGATTATAATAAAATAAATTCAAAATAAACAATAAACTATAATAAATAAATTTTTGGGTAAATTACAAACACCCCCCTGAGGTATGGTCAAATTACAAATACCCCCCTCTTGTTTAGATAATTACATCTACCCCCTCAACTATGATTTTTTCTTAGACCTCCACCTTTATGGTGCCAAATTCAACATAGTCATCTAGATTCCGTGAAATGTGCTCTAGTTTGTACTCA
>NW_012193709.1:86409-192848 GCF_000504015.1 Erythranthe guttata | reverse complement strand
AAAATATGGGTATTTTCGACACTTAAGTGTCGAAAATTGCATCATAATTCGACACTTAGGCGTCGAAATCGAAGGGTGTTTTCGACACATACATGTCGAAAATAAGGGTATTTTCGACCTGTATGTGTCGAAAATACATGGCGAGTTGTAAAAAAAAAAAAATTCAAAATCGATGTTTTAGCTCAAAAAATACATAAATACATACCTGAATGGGTTCTCCTTGCTCGTAAACTACCATTCTATTGTCATTTGAGGCCATTTTGCAAGTTGTGTAAGGTTTTGATTTCTTTTGTTTTGGGGTTTTTTAGGAGGGTTTTTGGGGAGGGAGAAGAAGGAGGTGGAGGAGGTGAGGGGTTTGGGAGTGAGGAGGGAAATGTTTTTTTAGGTTTTTGATTATTTGGTTTTTAAGAAAGAAAAATAGTATTTGTAATATTTTTTGGTTTTAATTTTCATTAAGGGTATTAAAGTAATTTACAATTAATTATTTAATTTCTATTCTTTTGGTATTCAACTAAGCAAATTTTAGTATTCAAAATAGTTGTCCCCTTATAAAATAGATAATGACATTGATATTGCAAGTGTGGTTCTTGGAGAAAAAATAATCTAATTTATTCTTTTAGAAATTAAAATTGGACTGCAATCCAGAATTTAATATGTACTTCAATTCCGTTTTCAAAAAAATCAGAAATGAAACTTTTCGAAATTCAAAATAAGAAAAAATATTCTAAAATCATATCGTAATTGGGGAAATTCAAAAAAATCGTCCAAATTTTTTTTTTTTGACAGCAATAATACTTATATTTATTAGGCAGTAGATGCCAAATGGAGGGGGAGATCAATTCCCTCTAACGAGTCAGTACAAATAACATGAGCGAGCGCGTGGGCTAAGCTATTACCCGACCGCTTAACAAAGCTAAAATCACACTGTAAAAAATTCCTAGAGATACTACAGCATTCATCGACTATAGCACCGAACGATAATGACTCTCCACTTCTATTTCTCAGTGCATTAATAACTTGAAGACAATCTCCCTCGATACTAATCCTTTGCCAACTTCGATCCTGAGCTAAGTTGATTGCATGCAACGCCGCTAAAGCTTCTCCTTCCACCGGCAAAAGATTGCCCTGAATATGACAAACCTTCCATCCCAAGCTGCGACCCTCCGCATTTCTAGCAACCGCTGCCACTGTAATTCCGGCAGGAGCAGATTTAGTTGCAACATCGAAGTTCAGTTTAACGAAGTCCCTTTCTGGTGGTTTCCATTCAGTAGGGTGGGCACTACGTAAGCTTGGATTCGGACGAAGTTGAGCACATTTGAAGTTCGCCACATAATTTCCGCACCAGCCCACCAGGGCCTCAACCGCCATTATTTCCTCCCCTTTAAGTTCCTTATTGCGTCTGTCCCAAGCTTGCCAAGCGACCACCATAGCCAAAATGAAAAACTCCTCGCACAATTGTTCCCTTAAGTTCATAATCCACTGCCATGCACACGTGATTACCGGGCCAGAGACTTTGTCAAATGGAGGGGATCTCCAAATGGTTTCCATACCTTGACATGTAGTCAATATGTGTAGTGCATCCTCCTCCTCCTCCTTGTGGCATCGCGCACACCTAGGTGATAATCCGATCTTTCTTCTGTAGAGTTCAACGTTAGTGGGGATAGAGTTTTTTCCCAGTCGCCATAAAAACATTCGTATCTTAGGCGGCAAAGGAAAATTCCATAACACCTTCCAATCACGGTTCGCCACGCCACTAGTCGAGTCAGCATTGGCCATGCGATTGTGTCGAGTCACCATTCCATTGGTCAGCACCATGTGATAGCATGTTCGTACTGAGAATTTCCCGTTGTTTGAATGATGCCAAATCCAGATATCGCTTGTGGACAGACCACCCACCGGAATCGCAAGAATGCGCTCCACATCAACTGTCCAAAAAATCGTCCAAATTTCAACCGCTATAAGTGGGGGTTGGACTTCACTTTGTTACTTTGTGTTTACTATTGGGGAAGTTCTCCGTAGATAATTGAGGGATTTTTGCATAAATAAATGACGGATTTGATGTGGTTTCGATCTTCGCATGAGAACCTGCTAATTAACTGCAAAAAAATGGAGGGTCTTTATTCTTTAACATGTTATATCAATTATTGTGTTAGCGTAGATATAAAACAATGAAAACGTGCGTAAGGTAGATAGACGTATATAATTGGATACAATTCGAAAAAATTCATCAGGTGTAATATATAGTAAATCGAGCATAGGGTCACTATGCCCATAAATAGAAGTTCATAATTTGGTAAGTCAAAGTTTTGTTGATATGTTTGTTCAAAAGATAATTAAAAGAGAAAAATGATTTGATGATATTTTACCAACAATGGAGGAAGACATTTCACATGCCAACTAATGCATGGTAAATTTTAGCCTCATAGCTATTTAGACCTATAATTAATATGTGGTGAAAAAAGAAAACAAAATTAAAAATTAAGTACAATGAAATCTCTATAAATTAATTTAATCGTGATTAAAAAAAATATTAATTTAGCGAAATATTAAACTATCGAACTAATTATTTAACATATTTTCACCGAATTATGACCATAATAAATTATTATTTAACTGAGGTTATTGAAGTTTTACAGTATAAAATTATTTTATTGATGTTCTACTGTATACAATTATATGCTCGATATTACTAATTTGGAAAACATTTAGTGTAATTAGAAAAAAACATTATTATTTATCTACTGTCTACTAACCTACTTAGAAGTTGAGAATATTAGTTAATGTGTCACGTCTTGCAGAAGGTATGCGTTTGTCAAAAGTCACAACTCATAGCAAAGAAAAATACTACTCAATCATTGTTATCTATATTATTTATAATCATTGTTACCACGTAATTGTTTATTAGTATTATGTTTATGGGAAAATGATATTGAAAGCACACCGTCCTCAATAAGTATCTAGTTTTTTAACCAAGATTTGGAGGTGTACAATACTCGAGTCAAGCCGATCACATGTTTATTCGAGTATGTTCAAATTTTTATCGTGCTTTCAATATTACGTTTGAATTTGGTTTGATAAATAATCAATCGACCGACTTAAATTAAGCAGAAAACAAATCAAGTTCGAATAACTTGATTTTTTATACTTTTATTTTTCTAATCAAACTATAGCTCGAGTGAGAGTCATAATTTATCGAACACGTTGTGTTTAAAACTATTTCGTTATGTTAACAAAGGAAACTCAAATGAACTTTTAATGTCAATCTGAAATAGAACACTATATAGTTATCTTTTAACCATGACCAAGATAGATCAGATCGGACAAAAATAATTTGAGATCTGAACCATTCATATACACACAAACACATACCCACCTACATTGGTGTGTGTAGATCAACGGTAAAAGAGAACCAAGATGCAAAAGAGACCTAATACAGAAATTTCAAACATTTATGGTTCGCAATAGTATTCTTTCTCAAAGTGCAATAACAACACATATGTGTAAGCAAAGATGATATTTTTAAGTTCCATGTCTTCAGCCATCAAATTTCCTTGGTTTCGTATACAAAAATCGCAATTTCCGATTTTATGGTTAAAATTAAACTGAGATAACCCAAAAAGATTTTGTATACCATGTAACAATCAATCTTCCGTTTTAATTATACCAATCAAGAAAGAGAATTGAAAAGGTAAGGACAAACAGAAAAAGCAAAAGAAAAGTTCTGCTACTGCTATTCCTTTGGATCGCTTGAGACAACTCTTTATTACCAAGCTCCACATTCTTCGTTGCTTCAACTGCCTGTTAATTCCGTAAGCAAAAAACAATCAAGTTCATCTCCTTGGACGAGACATATCTTATTGAAGTAAAAGAAAATAGCTTAATTAAGCAGCGATAATGACATGCTAATGACATTGGTTTTTTTTTAATCTCAATTGGCTTGCAAAGATCGAATTAATCGAGAAATAGAGCTGACCTGCTCATACAAAAACTCAATCTGCTGGGCTTGTTGCAAAACATGAGTGGACATGAGGTGGTTGAGTGCAGACATTTCCACCATCTTTGTTTCAGTTTCTTGAACAGCATCTAACATGCTAGCCAACTCTACCTGCACCAACACGGCACAGAAGAAGAAACAAGTTTTTAGAATGACGTAACAATGGCGGAGCCGACATATAGCTATCGGGGGCCATGACCCCCCACCGCTTAATACAAAAATCCTATACATATAGAGACTTATACACACAAACTCTTGTTTATTGCATCATTAATTACCTGAAGGGTACGTGTCTCATCATCTAACAGTTGTTGCTGCATCCTGATTGGCTCTGCCTGAACATCATCTGTTTGTCTGACTTCCGAATTGTTTGCTTCTGTGGGCCCCATATTTCCAGTACTAGTGCTCTCTGCATTATTATTAGTTGTGACACTCCGCTTTGGTTTTCTTCTTGGTGTTACCCGATTGATAGCCTCTTGAAAGCGCAAAGCTCTGAGTTGATCAAATTGTGATGTCACTGAATGAAGCTTCTCACTTAAAATCAAGACCTGCAATATGAGCGAAAAGTGATTCACTTTTCGAATAAATAAAGCTAAGCAATTTGTTTTTGTTGATGCAAAACAAAACAAATATAAAAGTCTTGTCATACCACTCCGTGTTTATGTGCTATAGTGTCAGCATTCAAATTGTCACTCCTTATTCCAAGCCATCCCTTGGAATTTGTTTCCTCGTCATTTATGCTATTTTTTAGGACGTCTATTTGCTCTTTGCATGCTTTGATGAAGACTGTGACCTGCATAATGTAGGGGTCATTAAGAAACAAGAAGGAAACATGATATTAAAACCCATGAATCTGTCTGTCAATATATTTGGCAGCAAACAACTTAGTTAAGAAACCATAAAGGCACAACTCTTTGACATAGTAAATCACACAGAGCACCTAAAACTAGAGCCACCAACAATAGGGGACACGTTTTTTGGGCTCCCAATCTACTCTATTATCTCGTTTGTAGCAATTAATATGTTCAAGATGGGTTCAGAGAATAAGGGTAGGGAGTTGGATTCTGAGAAAGGTGAAGAGTGAGACGTGTCGCAGATGACACTTCAACTACGAAAAACAGAAAGTTCACAAGAAACAGAACAAGGCACAGCATGGAATCCAATTGAGGTATATCTGCTGGACACGATACTATTGAAGATTTTGAAAGAAGATAAAAACTAGAGAACAATAATATATGAGCTTAGATCTATCCTTTCAAAAGTACATCGCCACTATATTTTACCCCATTATATTCTAATCAGTTTATTGCAATATTTCCTCGCATAAGGTGCTCAATAGATAGAGTTACATTTAACATATTAGACAAAGAAATGTAAGAGAAAACTGTAGCTATATGACTTAATAGTTAACACTTCGTCACTTATATAAGTCGAACTGTGATACGGGTTAACAGAACAGGCCTCCACTATAGCAATTTCAGGAGTTGATATTCTTCAACTAAAATTCACTTTATAATGGTAAAGGAGAACATACAGTTGTTGGATTGCCAAATCTAAGATTCCGAAGCAGGACCATTATCCTTGCGAAATTAAAACAAAAATAAAATTAAAAAAATCACAGTTTATATGTTCTACCATACTGCAATTAGACCTTTTCAACTATGTTCTTACTCCTGGATAGGGTACTTTGAATAATAATACGAGTGTTATGAAGTAGAACAGGGAACCTGATAAACATTGATAAAATGAGGATTAATACATTAGGTGGGAGGGAAAGTAAATGAAATAGACGGTAAACAAATAACAACTTTTTAACTCCCACTCGACTACTCTCTTTATATCCCCATCGAAAGCATAAAACAATCATATGTACGCATTCTTCTCTAGTAAGCAGAGATTAAAGGTGAAAATCAGTACATTTAGATAAATAAATGATAATGTCTTTCTTAAAATAAAGCAAGGGGAAGAAGAAGAAGAGATCTTACTTCATGCTCAATGCTATCTCTTTCTTGTTCAGTGGTACGGTGTGCGTCTACATAATCCTTCTTATGCTTCATGAGGAACTGCTCTAAAGCTCCAATACTTTCAAGCTGATGAATCAAAGTCACAAAAAAATCACTCAAACCAAAAGCAATGTATGTGATAAAAACGTTACTATCGCTGATCTTAAGGTGCTTTTTCGCTACCCAAAGTAAATATACCGTTGTTAGTGCAGCTTTGGTAAAAGATGATCTTTCCCAACTCTTATGCATGATAAAAGATGCCATTATTGCCGCGGTTTTGGACTGCGAAAGACAATCAGAACACACAGGGTGAATGACACTATGTTCAGAAAATATTACCAAAAACAAGAAACAGAATAACTCTACACAAAAAAAAAAAATTGCAATCAATGGAAAAGGATTTCAATGGTCTTAAAAAATGCTTCAGGAATTGAAAATCAAGAACTAACCAACATACAATGATGAATAAAAAAAAACAAAACAAAAAAATACAGGTAGGAGAAGAACCTCATTGTATCCCAAATTCAATGCTGCTCTACGCGCAGCATCCTTAAAATCTTCAGTTCTGTCTCTAACTTTTGCCATTCCCTCGAATTCGATTCAGATGGTAACTGCTGTATGGATATCAAACAGAACAGCCGTTGATTGAGATTCCTAATTTAGCAAACATAAAATAAAATAAAATGTCCCAACCTAAAATTGGAACATAAAAACAATAGAACAAAACAAAGAACATACTCTGATATTTAGTGTAAGCATAAAGAGTCGACTGAAGATAGCATAATTGAAATACAAAATAACAATTTATCATAATGATGAGAAAAAAATAGAAAAAAAAAAACATGAAGAATTACCCAATTCGGCCTGCTAAAAATTTGAAATGAAAAGAGATTTCGGGGAGGAATTGATTTCGCAGACGGCTGAAGTGATGGATGATGAGGAGGTAGATCAGCGGTCAATTGTAAAGCGGCGGCGGTGCTCGAATTTGAATTTTAGGGGGCGGAGGCAGACGGTGGAGAATAGAGTGGTGGTGGCGGTGGATTTGGTGGGCTCAACCACAGCAAGCACGAAGATCAAAATGAGGAAACTATATTAAATTTCACCAGAAATCGAATTAGGTTAAAATGAAGCTCAATTCAATGGCCTATCGACCGTCGTAAGCATCGCCGGCGCCGTTGAATCGAGCAAAGCACAAAAGAGAGTCTGGAACTCTTTTGCAAATCGTCAAATCTCTGTTACAGATTTTTATGTTTATTTGTATAAAAATATATATAAATAAAAGGGTAAATTATACATAACCCCACTGAAATTAGGTATAATAATAGTTAGATCCCATATAGTTTGGAAAATTACGCATACCTCCCATAAAATTGGTATCTATTACATAGATTCAACTCATTTGACCATTGACTTTTAAAACTAAATATTCTTACTTTCGAATAAAAGATACAAGAAAATTAATAATTAAAAATAACCAAAACAAAATTGATATGCCTATTGGCCCAGCCCAATAGACCCATAGTTACTGGGCCACATGCCCAACTTAATAGCTATTTATACGAAGGCCCAATCACACCCAAAGAAGGTTAAGCCCGATAAATTGATCTCGGCCCAATCAATAAAGTATAAATACAACTTAAATTCATTTAATAAAGGTACGTTATCATTATTCAATCAATTCTTCTTTTCGAATTCTCTCTACAATTACCAACTATCTTCACGTCTAACTTGAGCGTCGGAGGGGTTTCCGCCGGATCAACCCCCGGCTTAGATTACGTGTTTTCTGTTCGCAGGATCCTAGAGTAAATTAAAGTTCTCAGGACTATCTAGCTCGTGAGCACGTGACCTACTTTGCTCTCCTAGCTTCAACACACTAGGTGATTTATTTTTTACGTCATCAAAAATACTTGCGATTTTTTGAATTTTGTCCCACATTTGAAAGTGTAGAAATTAACAAACTAAAATTAGTATACTAATATATGACAAGCACATGAGTATAATAAATTGACAATTTTTTTTATATATTTTAACTATGAACATCGGATAAAAACAACTTCGAGTGAAGAAAAACAAACCTTAGAATGTTGAAGTGCTGCAATCCAATGGGAATGACAACTTTTGCCCAAAATTAGACATTACAGAAATCACACTACACAGTGGCGATTTCTTATGTAGAAATTCTCCTGATACAATACCATCCACTTTTAGATCTAATTTTATATCGTTGAAAATAAAGAGAGAAAAAAAAATTGCTGCATTATCGTGATCAATACGAGACTTTAGAAACTGAATATAAATTGCCATTTGTACATGCTATTTACAACACCATTTCTATAAACCACACAAACAATACACCATTTGTGTAAAAGTATTGCCACTAGTTGATCATTTTTGTAATTAACCCCATTGTTAACTAATATCAAAGATGGGTCATTTTGCCACAATTTAGGGTTGAATTATAATCGAACCCCTCTAAATTTATAAACCTTACTACTTACCCCCTAGAGTTTTTTTGCAGGGGTAAAATGGGGATATGCGAAGAAATATTGCACATAATCTAAAAGATTCGGTATAATTTGACATCATAGAGGGGGACGTGTAAGACGATTATAAAATAGATGGGGTGAATGTAATTACACAAAAAGAAGAGGTTGTTTTAGTAATTACACCTTACCTTAGGGGTTAGTTGTAATTTACCCCTTTGTTTTGTTTTTTATTGGTTTGATTTATTATATGCTTTTATTCTGAATAAAGATTTATAAATGCTTTTGAATCAAAACCCCCAAATCGAAGATTCTACAGCGATCAACCGATATTATCCTTCTTCTCCGGCGAACACATCTACTCTGTTCTGTTATTGATAACAACACAAATAGATATATATTGATAAACGGAAATTACAGATAACAGAGGTTGAATCGGGAAGTTTTAACACAAGAAAAGCTTCGAGAATCAAGTCCCAAACACTCAGCTCTAACCTAGAAGACTTTAACCTAAAAATCAGCTGCCTCCCTCAGCTCAAACTTTCCCTACTTATACTCAATCTATAACTAGAAAGTGCTATTAAGAATAAAAACGCAATAACGATTCTTAAGCCAGCAATTCTCCATTCTCTTCATCTATCCTTCGGCCACGTGTCTTAATGAGAGCCGCTACTAATAAAAGCGTGATAATCTTTGAAAACGCATAACAGAAATGCGTTTTTAACTGAACCATAGTAATATATGTTCTGCAAATATAATATTAAATAATCTGCATGTCTTCCTCTTCTTCGTCTCTTGCTCCTTTGCATGTCTTCTCTTCTTCTTACTATAATTGGATCTTCCGGATTAAGCTCGTAACAATGCCTCCCTCTAAAATGTCCTTGTCCTTAAGGACAGAAAGTGGGGAAGCGCCTCTGAATGTCCTCGCAGTCCTCCCATGTTGAATCCTCGTCTGGAGCATTGAACCATTTGATCAGCCATTGAGTGACTGCCCTATTGCCCTTCTGCATTAACCTGCGATCAACAACAGAATGTGGTTCAAGTAATATGTGGCCGTGTGCCGTGATTGTAGTGGGTAAGTGTTTTTGGCTGATTAAAGATCCTATCTTCTTCTTAAGTTGAGAGACATGAAATGTTGGATGGATCTTAGAATTCTGTGGCAATTCCAGTGTATAAGCCAAGCCACCTCTCCAATTCTCTGTAGTATCTTATAAGGTCCAAAAAATCGAGCAGATAGCTTGTTGTAAGTTTGAGTCCTAGCATATTGCTGTCTATAGGGTTGCAACTTCACAAACACCCAATCCCCCACTTGAAAAGTCCTCTCACTTCTCCTCCTGTCTGCCTGCATTTTCATTCTATTTTGTGCCCTCAACAGCTGTTCTCTTATTACTCTGATGGTTGCTTCTCTATGCTGCAAACTCCTATCTACCATTTCATTAGAGACTGCCATAGGAATGTAGGGTAAATGAAGAGGAGCCTTCTGACCATACATCACTTCGTAGGGGGTAGTCTGCAAGGATGAATGGAATGTGGTATTATACCACCACTCTGCCAAAGGCAGCCATTGAGCCCATTCTTTAGGTCTCTCCCCACTCATGCATCTTAAGTACCCTTCTAAGCACTTGTTCACTATCTCAGATTGGCTATCAGTCTGAGGATGATAGGCAGTTGAGGTATGGAGTTGTGAGCCTTGAAGCTTGAAAAATTCTTGCCAAAATTTACTCATGAAAATGGGGTCTCTATCACTGACTATAGTCTTAGGCATCCCATGCAATTTGTACACATTTTCCATGAAAAGTTGTGCCACTGAACTAGCTGTGTATGGGTGTTTCAAGCTCATGAAATGTGCAACTTTACTCAATCTATCTACCACCACTAGAATGGTGTCCTTTCCCCCAGAATTTGGCAATCCTCCAATAAAATCCATGGAGATGTCCTCCCATATCTTTTCAGGGATGGGAAGAGGCTGTAGCAACCCTGGTGTTGCTACAGTTTCCCCTTTGTTCCTCTGGCACACATCACATTGTTGCACAAAAGTGTGCACATCCCTCTTGAGTCCCTTCCAGTAAAAGGTTTGTTTAATCCTTTGTAAGGTGCTGTGGATTCCAGAGTGTCCTCCCACTGCAGCACCATGGAAGTGATTCAAGATTTTTTGTCTAAGCTCTATCTCCTTTCCCACCACCAATATTCCCTTCCTCAACAACACTTCAGCATTCCAAGAATAAGATGGTCTGTTGCCTCTGCCTTCCTTCAGATTATCAATGATCCCCTTGAGCTCTAAGTCAGTAGTGTAAACTCTTCTTATCTCTTCCAGAAATGAGCATTGAGGAATTGAGAGTGTGAAACAACTGAGTTCTGGAACAGTGACTCTAGACAGCCCATTTGCCACCACATTATCTTTTCCCTTCTTGTATGATACTGAAAAATCATACCCTAGCAGCTTCACCAACCACTTTTGTTGAGCTGGTGTGGCCACTCTTTGATCCATTAAGTATTTCAAACTTTGGTGATCTGTTTTTATAGTGAAGTGATTACCAATCAAATAAGGTCTCCATTTCTGGACAGCCGTTACCAGTGCAAGGAGTTCCTTCTCATATGTAGACAAATCCCATTGGGTCATGTTTAGGGCTTTGCTCATGAAGGCAATTGGTCTACCTTGCTGCATTAACACTGCTCCCATACCAGTTCCAGATGCATCAGTTTCAATGGTGAATTCTTTAGAAAAGTCAGGGAGTGCTAGCACTGGGGTTTGTGTCATTGCTCTCTTAAGAGCATTAAATGCTTGTTGTGCCTCCCCACTCCACTTAAAACAGTCCTTCCTTAATAACTGAGTTAAAGGATGAGCTATCTTGCCATAATCTTTAACAAATCTTCTATAGTAACCAGTCAAGCCTAGGAACCCCCTCAATTGTTTAATTGTTTTGGGAGTTGGCCAATCAGTCATGTCTTGAGTAATGTTGGGGTCAGCTGCTACACCTTCTGGTGTAATTACATGTCCCAAGTATTCAATGGAAGAGCTTCCAAAAGAGCATTTATTCTTCTTGATAAACAGTTGATGTAGTCTTAAAAGCTCTAGAACTGTCCTTAGTTGTTCTAAATGAGAGTTCCAACTCTTACTGTAGACTAAAATGTCATAAAAAAAAAACTAAAACAAACTTCCTCAGTTGCTCTTGGAACACCTGGTTCATGAGACTTTGAAAAGTGGAGGGTGCATTAGTCAGACCAAATGGCATCACTAGAAATTCATAATGCCCATGGTGAGTCCTAAAAGCTGTTTTCATAATGTCTTCCTCATGCATTCTGATTTGGTGATAACCAGATCTCAAGTCCAGCTTAGAGAAAACCCTTGCCCCATGCAGCTCATCTAGTAATTCTTCAATTACAGGAATGGGAAATTTATCATTAACAGTGTTTTTGTTTAGTTCTCTATAATCCACACACATCCTCCAAGAATTGTCTTTCTTCTTCACCAACACTACTGGTGAAGAGAAAGGGCTACTACTGGTTCTAATCACCCCTGCATTAAGCAACTCTTGCACTATAGCCTCAATTTCATTCTTTTGCATAGCTGGATATCTGTATGGTCTAACATTGATAGCTTCTGACCCCTCTTTGAGGTGTATCTTGTGATCATGGTCTCTGTGAGGTGGTAGACCCTTAGGCTCCACAAATAAGTCTGCATAATCACTTAGCAACACTTGCAGGCCTTCCCTTCCTACACACTCCATAGCATTCAGACTAGCAATGCATTCTAGTACTCCTTCCACTGGATCATTATTAGGATGCACTGGTTCCATGTTCATAGCAGATCCATCTTGTAAACTTCCAATGCATTGATAAGCTATTTGGGAAGGTTTCTGCAAAATCTTGTTCAATTTTTTGTTGGAGACCAACTTGACTGAGTTAGGTTGGAGACCCCTCAATACCATCTTCCTGCCCATGTGGTTAAACTCCATCTTCAATTGCAAATAGTTACTGCATATATCCCCCAATGTAACTAGCCATTGAATGCCTAGTACTAAGTCACAGCTCTCTAATGGTTGTGTCATGACTTCAGCAGAAAACTCTACCCCATGCATTTTCCAGGTGAAGTTTGGACACTTGAACCTTGTAATGAGCATGTTTCCCCCATGTACATTCACAGATGATGGTTTCATCTCCACCAATTCACATCCTAATGATTTTGCAGTCTGCTCATCCACAAAGTTGTGGGTGCTCCCA
The DNA here is from genome assembly GCF_000504015.1 of Erythranthe guttata. The sequence goes on along the minus strand of NW_012193709.1, from coordinate 180,147 downwards.
TTGTCAATCAAGATGTGTATGGTTTTTCCCTTTGCTGATCCTGTAAGTCTCATGTTTCTGAAGTCATGGGTGCCAGTCATAGCATGCATGGAAACTTGAGATAACTGTTCCTCTCATTCTTCCATTCTTTCTTCAGTTACTACACTAGGGTTGTACTCCACTTCACTCTCAATCATAGTCTCATCCTCAGGTATTTCCATCACATACATCTGCCTCTTTTTAGGAAAGTTGTGGTCCCTAGAGTACTTCTCATCACACCAGAAGCACAAGCCTTTAGCTCTTCTATCATCAACTTCTTGATTACTCAGTCTCTTGTTTTGGTTGAAGGATTGGGTCTGGTTTCTGTGAAAGGTTGGGCTATTTCTGTTGGATTGTGGGCTAGGGTAGTTATTGGCTGTATAAGTGTTGGAGTTTTGGTTGGGGTTTCTATTAATATTTAGGGTGTTAGGCCTGTTGACAGTGTATGAAGCTCTGATAGGGTTGTGGGTAGGGTTGTGGGTAGGGTTAAGGTGTTGGCTAGGGTGTTTTCTAGGAGATAAGGTAATAGTCTGTTCTTGCAGCTTATCTAGGCTAACCACTTCCATCATGTTCTTGGGTTTAAACATTTTGATCTGTAAGGAGATCTCTGGTTTCAATCCCCCCAAAAAATAGCTCACTGCATAAGGTTCTGAGAGGTCCACACAGTTCATTAGTTCATCAAATCTATCAAGGTAGTCTTGTAGAGATCCAGTTTGTCTGAGGTTCATTAACTCAGACATAGGATCTTCGAAAAGCAGGGTACCAAATCTGCTATTCAAAGCTCTAATATACTCCTCCCAGCTTGGAATCTCTCGAGTGAGACGAGCCTTCATGAAGGTTTGGTGCCACTGAAGAGCTCTCCCTTCCAAGTGCACCGCTGCTAACTTCACTTTTGAGCTCGATGGTGTGCCATCTACGTCGAAGAATTGGTCACACTTATATACCCAGCTGCGAAGGTTTGTGCCATCAAACTTCGGAAATTCCACCGAAGAACACTTAGTAGGTAGTTGATACTCTGCACCCCACTGAGGACCTTCCTGATTCCCCAGATCTGGAGGTCTGCCACCATTGTCATGTGGAGCTGCTTATTGCTGCAGTTTGGCCATCATCAACGTCATCATAGCATGGTTTTCTTCCACGTTCTTAGCGTTGGCTTCAGATATGGCCTGCATTTGTTCCCTCATCATATCCATATCCTTCATCAGCTCAGCAAATCGAGTACCATCTGCCATGATGTGCTTCACAGAATCGATGGCTCTGGATACCAATTGATAGCAACACAAATAGATATATATTGATAAACGGAAATTACAGATAACAGAGGTTGAATCGGGAAGCTTAAACACAAGAAAAGCTTCGAGAATCAAGTCCCAAACACTCAGCTCTAACCTAGAAGACTTTAACCTAAAAATCAGCTGCCTCCCTCAGCTCAAACTTTCCCTACTTATACTCAATCTATAACTAGAAAGTGCTATTAAGAATAAAAACGCAATAACGATTCTTAAGCCAGCAATTCTTCATTCTCTTCCTCTATCCTTCGGTCACGTGTCTTAATAAGAGCCGCTACTAATAAAAGCGTGATAATCTTTGAAAACGCATAACAGAAATGCGTTTTTAACTGAACCATAGTAATATATGTTCTGCAAATATAATATTAAATAATCTGCATGTCTTCCTCTTCTTCGTCTCTTGCTCCTTTGCATGTCTTCTCTTCTTCTTACTATAATTGGATCTTCCGGATTAAGCTCGTAACAATTATTCTCGGTAACATTTTCTCGCATTTCCGCTCTCATAAACACACAATTTGTGAATTAGCTCATTGTTTTTTTTTTTTGTTTTCCTGAATATATTTTAATTTTATGTTATCTATACATAACCCCACTGAGATTAGGTATAATAATAGTTAGATCCCATATAGTTTGGAAAAATACGCATACCTCCCATAAAATTGGTATCTATTACATAGATTCAACTCATTTGACTATTGACTTTTAAAAATAAATTTTTTTATTTTCGAAGAAAAGATACAAGAAAATTAATAATTAAAAATAACCAAAACAAAATACTTGCGATTTTTGAAATTTGTCCCACATTTGAAAGTGTAGAAATTAACACTCTAAAATTAGTATAATAATATATGACAAGCACATGAGTGTAATAAATTGACAAACTAAAATATTTTTTTAACTATAAACATCGGATAATAACAACTTCGAGTGGAGAGAAACAAACCTTAGAATGTTGAAAGTGATGCAATCCAAAATGAAAAGGCTTTTATATTATGCAGTGATCAACCGTCCGTCAAAGTTTGAGAAGAAATATTCATGGGAGTGGCAATTTTTGCCCAAAATCCAACATAATGCATAAATCACACTACATAATGGCAATTTCTTCTATAGCAATTCCCGAGATACTATAACGTCCACTTTTACATCTAAATTCACATGCGATTTACAAAACCATTTCCATAAACCACATAAACAATACATCATTTGAGTAAAGTATTGCCACTATTTGATCATTTTTGTAATTAACCCCATTGTCAACTAATATCAAAGATGCGTCATTTTGCCACAATTTAGGGTTGAATTATAATTGAACCCCTCTAAATTTATAAACCTTACTACTTACCCCCTAGAGTTTTTTTGCAGGGGTAAAATGGGGATATGCGAAGAAATATTGCACATAATCTAAAAGATTCGGTTTAATTTGACATCATAGAGGGGGACGTATAAAACGATTATAAAGTACAGAGGGTGAATATAATTACGCAAAAAGAAGAGGTTGTTTTAGTAATTACACCTTACCTTAGGGGTTAGATGTAATTTACCCATTTGTTTTGTTTTTTTATTGGTTTGATTTATTATATGCTTTCATTCTAAATAAAGATTTATAAATGCTTTTGAATTACTTGTGGCAAAACCCCCAAATCGAAGATTCTACAGCGATCAACCAATAATATTTCGTAATCTTTTCACCAGCCCCAAATCCTTCTTCTCCGGCGAACACATCTACTCTGTTCTGTTATTCTCGGTAACATTTTCTCGCATTTCCGCTCTACTAAACACATAATTTGTGAATTAGCTCATTGTTTTTTTTTCCCTAAATATATTTTAATTTTATGTTATCTATCTCTGTTTGATGAAACCCAGCTTGGATTCATCTCGTTTTTCAATAATTTTTGGTGTTCTTTTGATTCCGATTTTACCACTGTTTGATGAACTCTCAGATTTAGTGTTTAAAATAAATAAATCATTTTCTGCATTGTTTTTGGGATTTGCTGTTTAGTCCTTGGATACTTAGGGCTAATAGTTTCCAGTTATTGATTGATGCACACTTGTATAAATTATGATTCAAAAAAATATTCTACTCCGTTTCCCGTTTAGTTCGTGGTTTCACCTTCGTTTCGTAAAATTCGGAACCGAACCCGAAACCGAAAATCCAAATCTCGATTGACCCAAATCAACACTTTTGTCAATCTTAGTGGAACTGTATGGTTTTCGGATTAAAGTACTGCATACAAATTCTTAAGTAACTGCCTTTTTCCGCATAATAGATACGCATTTACATCCTAACTGTATGTCAAGTTGTCAGATAAACGGGAACGGTATCTCTAGATTCTCCTTGGCATATATCAAAAACTTTGTATAGTAGTAGCCTTGTTAGAGGGTGGGCTTTAGTTTTCGGGTTTCGTGTTTGCGCCCCCGAATTTTTTTTAGAATTTTTTTGTGATCAAATCAGAAAATAGGAAAAGAACAAAAGAAAAAAAAACAAAATTTCGAGCTTTTTTTTTTTGCATTAATTTGGATTTTGGGTGGGCTAATTAATAAAAATTGGGTGAGCTAAATAGATATATAGGTATAATATACGGAGAAAATTATGAATTGAGGGTGGACAGCATGAAAGTGTATTTCGTGTTAGAAGAGAATCCGTAATTAAAGTGGTGTATTAATTAAATTAATATAATGCAGGTAAGGTAAATGGGGCTGTGGACACTGCTAGAGGGATTCCTGCTTCTTGCAAATGCACTGGCTATTCTAAACGAAGACCGATTCCTTGCACCGAGAGGATGGAGTTTCCAAGAATATTCCGGTGGGGTTAAGAGACACTCGTTTAAAGGACAGATTCTCGGCCTTATATACGCTACCCAGTACTTGAGAGTTCCTCTTATACTTCTCAATTTGCTCTGCATTGTTGTCAAAATGGTGTCTGGTTAATGCTAATGCCGCCTTTTGTTGGAGGGCTTGTTTGGAACGGTGAGTTGTAGGTTTTATATGTTGGATATTTGTGTGCATTAAGCTAATTCTGTTGTGTTGTAACTTGTAAGGGTTTTTATATTGGATATTCGTGTTTTGATTGATGCGAGACTGAATGGAGGGGGATGAATGGATTCCGTTTTTAACTGAGTTTTACACTTGCTTAAACTTCGTCTTTTCCCTCGATTTGTTTAAGATATGCTTGTGGTATTTCTCAAATGAATATTTTATCATCTGCTTTGCGATAAATCCCCCCCCCCCCTCTCTCTCTCTCTCTCTCTCTCTCTCTCTCTCTCTCTCTCTCTCTCTCTCTCTCTCTCTCTCTCTCTCTCTCACACACACACACACACACAGACACACACACACACACGGAAGAATGAATGAATGGCTACACTCTTGCCATATTTTCTTCAGATAACTAGAACCAATTCCATTTTGCCCTCGCGAATAAAATGTAGTATTCTGTCTATCTTGTTTCTATAATTTGTGATCCAGCATTCGATCCAAATCGAGATTTCTCTCGATGTTGAGGAAGAATGCAATCTCTGTTGGTCAATGTATAATCCAGAGTGCCCACCGAAACAGTTTCGATTCGTTTAAGGGATTCATGGTCTATTCCAGATTATGCTCCAACCGGACTTTCCAACTTTCAAATACTTTTTATTTATTTATTGAAAATGGGAACCAAACATTCACTTTCATAATACAATTGAAAAATCACAAACACCTAACCGAAAAAATAAATAAATTAAACATCGGCGAAAACATTGTAAGTACTAGAATGCATAACAATGAGTCTCACAGCAGCAACTGCAGCTGCAAGTGATAGACAACTGAAGAACAATACATTAAGCCAGTGCCACTTCTTTTGCAGTGAAGTAAGCTTGTTTCTCTTAGCGACAAGATACATATGATTCGCCAGAATGAACGTTAACGGGAAAGTACTTATAGCTCCCGTTAAGCTCATAAAATCCCCCAAAAACGGCAGCATCGCCGCCACAAGCGTCGTTACCGCTATGTAACCGCCTCTCACTAATATCCTGAAAGACAAATTGCGTGGAGCTAGAGCACTTCCTTTAACTCCATATTTTGTATCTAAATATTCGTACGTTGGGCTCGCAAATATCTGACGGAGAGGAATAAGTTAAATTATATATATTAGTCGATTAATATTAATTAATTAGAGAGAAAATCGATCGATTAATATAATTGCTTACGTGCAAAGAAATGATTGTCTGCAAGATAGCTGCAATATTAGCGGTTGTCTTCAGCCAGACAGGACCACTGACGTTGTTGAGCAAGTATGCTGACGTGTCGGACCCGTATGCCCAATATCCGATGAAAGTAACGGCAAACAAAGGCAAACCTCCGACTGTGAACTGAAAATACAAACCTTTCATCATGTTCTCTACAACCGGTGGTCTCACTGTCGCCTGCCATTATCAAGATCAAAAACGAGTTTCGTTTATTACCATTCGGTATTAGAACAATATGCCGTAATTAATTAGTGATTCACATATTTCGACAAACCTGTATTTCCGGGAGCATCCCGGTATTGAAGGCGAAAACGAGACTTGCTGCAGCACCAATAGTTGTAAAAATCCTGCTTACTTTTGTTCCTGGAATGCTGTAATCTCTCGGGGGAGCCTCAATTCCTATGAATTAAAATGCATTATTAATAACTACTACTTAGGAATACGTACAATTAATGTTTATTAGAAAAGAAATTAAACGATGAATCGACATACATACCATCTTTAAGGGCTAGAGAAAATGCCACGACAATGTAAATGAGACTAAAAACAGTCGAAAATCCGAGCCAAACACGAAGTGCAGACAAATGAGGTACCGCAATTGCAAAGAGACCACATGCGAACCCGGCTATAACAATAAAGTATGGAAGCTTCATCGCATTGTCTTGTCTGAAAAGAACATACACCGCCTGCGCGTATGTATAAATAAATTAAATGTCGATGAAATCAATCAGCTAAAATTAAAAATGAATCAAATGAATGAATTACCTTAAAAGCAGAACCGGCTAAAATGACAAACCCGACATTGATCATAAACAGGTTCACATATTGGAGTCCCCATGTAAGAGAATAAGCTTTCTTACCTGTGTCACCAAAAGAGCTTATAAGATGTTAAAAAGAGCTTATAAGCTATTCCAAAATGTTTGGTAATTTTTTTTAAAAAAATCTTATTTTTTTATAAATAAGCTCTTGGAGGGCAAATAATTTTTTTTTTAATAAGTACGTACCTCTACTTTATTTAAGATCTTATAAAGAATAAAAATAGCAAATAAACTCATTATCCAAACATTTAAAAAATTAATTCTAATAATAAGATGTAACAACTTATCACGATTAGCTCTTAAAACATCTTATCAGACGATAGAGTTTATCAGTTGTTTAAAATAAGCTTAGCCAAACAGACCCTTAATATAAAACAAAGATTTAATTAAAAAAATATATATTTATATCGGAATTATTATTATGATTCGTTTATTCGGGATCTGAATTACATACCGTAAATAAATCCAGCGAGGTCTCGGTATCGAATATGGCGTTTTCCGCCGAATTCGTGAAGTTTGGCGATAAGAGAGTTAGCATAAAAGGAAACAATTGAAGCTAAAATAAGGCCAACAACACCACCAATCCAACCCAAAGGAACCATAACAGCAGCAGAGTATCCCAACACATACGCACTGTTTATCCCACTTGTCAGTACAAATCCAGCTTGAAACCATGAATCTACATTTTCATAACATATATATATACACCTATATTAAATTAAAATAAATATATAAGAAAACTTGATGCACACGAAACAAAGAAGAAAATAAGAAACCATGGCTAATCTGATGAGCAGTGTCTGGAATTTCAACAGAAAAGTGATTCTGAATCTGAATTGGAACTTCAACAGAATGGATTCTTCCATCAACTACGTCGTCGTTTCGTCCTCGGCCCTCCATTTATTTATTTCACTACTATTTCAGGATCAAGCACTATATGTATATATATGTATATGTTCTGTTGGGATTGTTGGAGAAACAGAGTAGCATGATCTTGTTGTATTATTGCATATCTCTGATATTTTTGTATTTATTACAGCTCCCACTAACTATGAGTAGGGGTCCTAGTTTTATTTATTTATTATTATTTAATTTGTTTTGGTGTGTAGTAGGATCCATATTTGACCTGACAAAATCATTTACTATTCGACTTTATTTGCGCGCGTTGACAAATATGGTGTTTAAGCCGTGTTTCTTAATGTATATTTGACTCAATTAGACGGTTATAGTTTTGCCATATATATATATATATATATATATATATATATATATATATATACTGAGTGTGAAAATCGCACTTAATTACATCTACTTTCGGTTTGAACTTTTGTGTGATTTGATACGACAAGTGCGTTCATATGTTGTTCAAATTGATTATGTAGGAAAAATAGAAGAATCCGGATTATAGAAGACGAGGAGATGAAACGACGCTAAAATCCGAGAGAATCGGACAAAAAATGTCCGTGCTGCCTTATGAGACCCTGTCTCAAGATCGTGAAGGAATCTCAGACCCCAGTCCGGAAGAGAAGAAAAGAATCTTGACGTTCTGTTGCCTCGGACCGCTGTCTCGTTTTATAGCACAATTTCTTAGACTGCGGTTCGAGAAGTTAAGTTACAAAAAAGTTTGGACCCTCGGACTGTGGTCTCAATTTAAGTTCAATTTCTCATACCGCGGTCAGAGAAGTTGTTTGTGCGGAAATTTTGCTAAAAACTTGAAAACTTGGGAAAAAGTTTTGGCATAAAAAGAAGGTTTTCAAGGCAAGTTAAGGGTACTTTTGGGGGTGAAAAATCAGAGAGAACTTGGAGAAAGAAGACGAGAAACGACGACGAAGACTTGATGAATCTTCATCATAGTTTCTCTTTTATCTTTCTTTTTTGAACTCGTGAATTTTACTATTTTAAATTGTTTATCTTTGAACAACATGAGTAGCTAAACTTGTAATCTAGGATTTCATTAGAATTCTATGTGAGAAAATTTATCTATTATGCAAGTTTTATGAGTTATTTATTTCTTCACCTTGAGCATAACTTATTCATGAATCTGATAAATTTCGTGATTTTGTTTTATTAAAGTGATTGACGAATTATTATTTAGAATTGTGTATAGGAGAAATAGAGTTGGGGAAAGAGAGTATTATGTCTCTCACATATATTAATCATATATATAGTTACATGTAGTAAACCCTAACCTATTACACAAGGTAACTAAGAGATATATACTATAATAAATAATGATAATAATAATAATAAATATACGCTAATACATCCCCGCAGTCGAAACGGGAAATAAGAGAACGTGGAGACTAAAGACAAACTGTGGAAACAATTGAGTAGGGAGTCCTTTCGTGAATATATCGGCAAAATGGTAGGCGCATGGGACGTGAAGAACTCGAACGTTTCCCAAAGCAACTTTGTCTCGGACAAAAAGGATATCAATCTCCACATATTTCGTACGAGAGTGTTGAATAGGATTGCTGGATAGGTAAACAGCACTGACGTTGTCACGGTAGACAATGGTGGCTTTCGAAAGTGGGCAGAGCGACTCAGAAAGTAGGTTGCGTCACCAAGTCGTTTCGGGGACGGCGTTTGCGACGGCTCGATATTCAGCCTCCGCACTAGATCGAGACGTAGTGAGCTGTCGTTTGAATAGTAAATCATAACCCAATTTTATTGTCTGGATAAAAATCACACAATTTAGGTACTTAGAAGTAGGAAAATAATTTGCTCCATGTGAGTACAATATTCCAACTCGCACAAATCCATTTAATTGCTTGTTAACGATACATGCACTTGTGTACGCGAAAAATCAACAACAATACATGAGTGTTGGACTCTGTAGCTGACCCAACCTTTTGTTAGTCAATCTTTATGATCCAGCTTATTCATTCACAAATATAGTTTGAGCTAACTGAGATTACGTTATTGGAAAATATATTGCATCAATTAATTATTGGGTAAATTAAAACAATTCGCTTGAGGTATGGTCAAATTACAAAAAAATCATTCTTATTTGGGTAATTATAACCACCCATCAACTATAAATCTTCTTACACGTCCACTGTCACTGTGTCAAATTTAGCGGAATCTTCTAGGTTATATGGAATATTCTCAATTTTGTACCCGTTTTATCCCATTTGAGCTCCAAATTTTGAAGCAAGATGATCATAATATGTGTTTTTTGGCTTGTATGTATCAGATTGTGGTGAATCAGAAACTGGATTTTAGCACAAAACGAATACAAACTAGAGAACATTTCACGAAATCTAGAAGATTATGTTGAATTTGTAACCATAAGGGTGGACGTGTAAAAAAATTCATAGTTGAGGGGTAATTATAATTATTCAAATATAAAGAGTTTTTTCATAATTTGATGCCTCAGAGGTGTGGTTGTAATTTACCCATTAATTATTATTATTCGTAATTCAGTGTAAATTAATTAATCCCAATTAGTGTAAATAAATCCCACAAAAAGGGGATCTCAACTTTCAATCCCGGAGGATGAGTCTGTCATATTCTTATAGATTTGTGTATGTAATAAATAATAATGGCTGTATGAATTGAATATAAAAATGTAATTACAAATTTCCTCCATTAATGTTGATTCTTTCAATACAATTATGCTTTGTTCAATTATTTTAGATATGTGTGCAGAATAGGTCTTAGAACTTTTTTTTTTTTGACTCTTAAACCTATTCCCTTTTTGACTTTCGGGTGGGTACTTTTACCCGCAATTGAAATAGAAATTTCAGCTAAAAATGTAACACGGCATCCGCAACATTGCATTTTTTTTTTAATTTTTTTATTTTACAAATATTATATAATTATGTTACGTGTGCAAGCGGTTACAGCCTAGAAAATCTATATGTGTGTTAAGAAATGATCAACTGTATATGCACAGCTAATTTAATGGTAATATATGTTGTTCCGGTACATAAAAGGGGTAGTGAATTTAGTAAAATGGTCGAACAAATTAATTAGTGAATATACGAAAAGATTAGCCGAGGCGAGAAAACTCTTTCCTTAAGACAATATTGCCCCGCTACGGTGCTTACGGTTATTTGGCAATGGTCTCCTAAGATACAACGGCTAAACTCGGAATATGAGCACTCAAAATCTCGAGTACAACGAATGTTACTTTGTGTCTCAAACTCTCTGTTAGAATCCGAGAGGATTCTAATTTCGGGTTTTCAACACGTGTGTGAAAACCGTGTATAAAAACTAGGGAAGTTTCCTTAGTTCTTTAAACTCTTATTTTGTCATTAATTTATTTAATTGCCTAAGTGTTTTGTTTAACAAGGAATTTTATTTGGAAAAGAATTTCCTTTGTTATACAACTCTTTTTTTCTTACGTGAGATAAAATAACCTAATGGGCTCCACTTTTGTGTAGGGCTCTACTAATTCACCTAAGGAAGTATAAGAAGGGCAGCATCAACGTAATTGAAGACCGTCCCTTTTATTTGAGAGAAAAACTTTTTCTGCTCTTGCGTTGCTGCACCTGAGTTGTGATCTTATTCGAGAAGAAAAACACAGCAAACGATTTGCTTCTTTCACGCGAAAAGAAGATCGGTTCTTCAGGAGAAGAACTCAGAAGATCTCGGGAGGAGGTCGATCCGCCGTCTGAGGGACTCAGCGTTGAAGAAATTTCAACCGTGCGGAAAGGGACGTGCTGCAAAGTGAAGATTGACAATTCAGCGTAGGATACAAGAACGGCGTCGACAAAGAGGGAGTCTTTGCATTTTCGATTAAGTCCTATTACTGTATTCGTAAAACTAAAAATTAGTGAATTTCATTTGCAGGTCCCCGTGGATGTAGGGTACAATTGTATCCGAACCACTTTAAAATTTGTGTCTTTTTATTACTGTTCCATTAACTGTTGCAACTCTTCGTAAAACAGTAGAACAGTAGCTAAAACTGAATCTGGGATTTATCGGACACAAATTTATAATTAATTTGCACGAAATAATTCTAACAATTTGGCATCAAGAGCCTGTCACTAAATACATCTAGTGAGATTTTGGGAACTAACTATTCTTATTTTGTGCAGATATGAATACTCAACGAGAAGGATCGTCAACTACTCGCCCACCTCTCCTAATCGGATCAAACTACTCATATTGGAAATAAAAAATGAAGATGTTTATCAAATCCATAGATGAGAGAGCATGGCGCGCCATCATAACTGGTTGGACACCTCCCATGGTCAAAGGAGAAGACAAAATGGAAGTTTTCAAACCAGAAGCAGATTGGAGTGACGTAGAGATACTACTCGCAAACTACAACTCAAGGGCCCTAAACGCAATATTTAGTGGTGTTGATGATAATCAATTTAAACTAATAGCGTCATGTGAATCTGCTAAAAGAGCTTGGGAAATCCTTCAAGTCACATACGAAGGAACGTCAACTGTGAGGACGTCGAAGTTACAAATGCTGGCCACCAAGTTCGAAAATTTGAAGATGGAAGAGAATGAGACGATCACTGACTTCCATGCTAAATTATGTGATATCTCCAATGAATCATATGCACTCGGTGAACCTTACTCTGAAAGCAAATTGGTGAGAAAGGCGATGCGCTCATTACCTGAAAGATTTGCTTACCGAATTGCTGCCATTGAAGAAGTCAGAGATGTTGACACGCTCAAACTAGACGAACTCATGGGGAAACTTCTGGCACAAGAACTCAATCATGGTGAAAATCATCGTGAAAAGCCTAGAGAAAAGAAGATAGCCTTTCAAGCAGAAACTTCATATGCAACACCCCAAAATTCGTCAACTCAAGAAGATGAGGAGACGGTAGAGGAATCCTTGGCAATACTATCGAAAAATTTTGGGAAATTTCTCAAAAAGATCGGTAAAAGGGGAAATCTTCCAAGCACAGGGAAAACCGTGAACTTTCAAAATTCGAGGAGAAATTCAAATCAAGATAACTCAGAGGAGTCAAAACCAAGAAGAATACAATGTCGAGAATGCGAAGGCTTTGGTCACATTCAATCAGAATGCGCAAACACCCTGAAGAAAAAGAAGAAAATGTCACTTACTACTGTTTGGAGCGATGAAGAAGAATCTGATGATGACCAAGGAAACAACGATCAAGTCACTAACTTTGTAGCATTCAGCAGCAAAGTTCCTCTGGACAACTCAGAATCAACTGTTGCTTCAACTGTTGCAACAGACTGTGAAACAGAATCCAGGTATGAAAATATGTGTTCTGATTATGACAAAAATCTAAACGAAAATTCTTCTTTTGCAGAGGATCCGAACAGCAGCAGTGATGAGGAAGAACCAACCTTGGATGAAGTAAAGGAGGTATATGAAAAAATGTACCAAAAATGGCTCGACGTCGTTAAGGTAAATAACTTCCTGGAAAAGGAGAAGTTTGTGCTTGTAGAGAAAAACAAGACACTAAAGGTAAGAATCTCTACTCTTGAGGAAAGGATCATATCTAGTGATCAAGAGAAAAATAGTTTGCAGGCTAAACTTACTCAAACTCAAGAAGCAATTGCAAAATTGAACTTGGGTAGAGGTAATCTAGATGAAATCTTAAGCAACAACAAGCCAAACTATAATCGTCTAGGCATAGGAGGGAGTCAGCTACCCAAAGTTGATCTAAAGCGAAAGGAAGATCAAAACAGAAAAATCAACTTTGTTAAACAAGCTTCTGTCTCACAAACAGTTGCAACTGTTGAAGCAACGAAACACAATTCAAAGAAAAGGTTTATTCCCACTTGTTTTTTCTGTCAAAATCCAGGTCACATACGTCCTAGATGCTTCAAATATTTAAAACTTGTGAAAAAGCTTGTGGCTCGTTCTCTTTACTCTGCTAGGGCTGATTATTTTCCTTCACCCTCTCAAAAACCCAAAAATAAAATTGATATTTCCAATAGACCTCAGCAAAAAATTTGGGTTGAAAAGTCCACGTTTAAATGCTTATCTGCGATTACCTCTTTAAAAGCAAGTACTACTAATGATTGGTATTTTGACAGTGGGTGTTCACGACATATGACCGGTGTTAAAGAGTTTCTGAAAAACTATCAACAAATCACCGGTGGAGCTGTTACCTTTGGAAACGGAAAAAATGGTGAAGTGCTAGGGAAAGGATCGCTAAATCATGAGAATCTCCCAAAGCTGAAGAATGTACTACTTGTAGAAGGACTCACGTCAAATCTAATAAGCATCAGCCAGCTATGTGATCAAGATCTTGAAGTCAGATTCAACAAATTCGCATGTCGAGTATTAGACAAAGACGAGAATTGTGTTATTCAAGGAACTCGATCATCTGACAACTGCTATATTCTTGTCTCTGCTGGACCACTGGAAGAGGAACCAACAAAGGAATTGGAAAACAGCTCCAGTGTCGCACCAACAGTTCCAACAGTTGATGCAGCCTCTACCATTTCAGAAGAAAGAGACGTCAATTCTGAAACAGGAGACGAAGCTGAAGTCAGGTCTCTCGAATTGGATGATCAAACTCACAAGGAACCCTCAAGAAGAGTCAAGAAGAATCATCCAGTGGATCAAGTCATTGGTTCGGTAGAAAAAGGAATTCAAACCCGAGGCTTTAGCGATGCTGGTTGGGCAGGTGATGCAGACGATCGAAAAAGCACAACTGGAGGATGCTTCTATCTTGGGAACAATCTCGTGTCCTGGTACAGCAAAAAACTCTTATGGATGAGACAACTCTTATGGATGAAACAAATGGTATGTGATTATGGTATTAGTCAAGATTTATTGCATATTTATTGTGACAATATGAGTGCAATTAATATTTCCAAGAATCCAGTACAGCACTCTCGAACTAAGCATATTGAAATTCGCTACCATTTCATTAGAAATCTTGTAGAGGAAGGAACTGTCTCATTAGAGTATGTCACAACGGAGAAACAACTTGCTGACATCTTTACTAAACCCCTAGATGCACAAAGGTTTCATTCCTTGCGAAATTCGCTTGGAATTTGTATTGTCTGACCTGTGCAGTTGCATAAACTGTTGCAACAGTCTGTGTCCAGACTTGCAACTTTTAAAAGTTTTATGGACACATCACGCATACTGCATTTTGTTCATCTAGGTTATGCATTAGACATATTGCATGTGATGAGACCCCTTGTGTATTGGATACTATCTGTACTTTCGAATCTTGTGAGGTAGAACTTCATCAATCCCCAAATGATAGCTACAGAGGCTTTAGCTTATTTACTACCCTTCACAGTCTTGTCATGGTTGAACACACTCATAAGGAAAAGCTGCCGCTTCAAATGAGTAAAAGCTACTCTTGAATTTTCGTTAATTCTATATATAAAATGTCAATCAATTGGTCTGTGAATAGTTCGAAGCCTTTTTGAGTTGAGTCAGTAAATCACGTGGCCGAAAGCTCGCTACAAGGCTCAATTAGAAAGCCCAAGGGACTACACATTGCACGACCATTATAAATTTTATATGCGGTCAGTGAATAGTTCGAAGCCTTTTTGAGTCGAGCCGGTAAACCACATGACCGAACACTCACTACACGACTCAATTAGAAAGCCCAGGGGACTACACATTGCACGATCATAACTATCTCGCTATCTTAATTGCTCTGCTCTTCATGAAAAAGCTACCATTGGTAGTGTGTGTATGCTACCTAATAAGAGTGTTTTTGTGCTTGATTTGAGGATACTAAGTTTACTGTTAGTCTTCTTAGTCTATCTCTTGGAGCTTGATTTTTGTTAAAATTGAAGATAAACCCCATGTTTTTGATAGTCCTAATAGTATCCTATTCACTTGTGTTTATTCACTCATATTTTTTTTCTTCTCACGTTTCTTCTTTTTGTCTTAGTTATTTGACTTTGCATGATTAGGCAGTTAGTTATTTATATTTAAAAAAAAAAAAAAAAAAACGGGGTGGGTTCGTAATTTTTGGCGGCAATATATTTCCTCGGAGTAACCTACTGTTCTGAGGATTTTTTTTCTTCTCGAAGTTTTCTTGAAATATGTTGGGCTTCATATGTGAAGGTTGAGAGTTGCTGTACCTGAATTTAGTTTTCATAAATTGAACTCATTGTTGGCAGAATAATATTTGCAATTTCTTCACTATAGTCTTCCTAAATTGCTAAAATACCCATGAGAAGACCAACAGTCATCATTGCATAATCCCTCCTTCACGTTTTGTTTTCTCCCCAAATTTCTGTACTTTTTCTTCCCTACTGCCTTGCTGCTTCTTCTTCTTCACTTGCAGCAACTTCCAAAAAAAAAATCAATCAAACCAAAAGGGAATTAAGAAAATCATCATGGGAAAACGAAAGAACATCGGTGGTTCATCCTCATCGTCGAAAATGAGAGCTTCTTGACCAACGACCACGTCTCAGGCGGACCCACCGCCGCCTCGCCACTCCGGTCGTCGATCTGCCGTTGGGGAGCCATGTGATGCCGTGCCCCTTGCCTTTTGGGAGCCCCCGCTCCTTCTCACGGCTGCCTCCGCTGAAAATTTTGGCAATCTGCCAGTTGTTGTGGCTCCTAGGGTTTCTCGACCGCCGTCGCCGCCAGTGACACCGCCGTCACCCTTCAACTATTCTCCACCGCCTTCTCCGCTGCCACACTCTCCGGCTGCCCAATCGTCTCCACCACCAGTTGCACCGACATCGCCGCCGTCGTCCACCACCGCCTTTCTCGTCAGTCCACCAAGGTCAAAGCCCTGCACCCCGCCACCTCGCCGCTCTCGTCGATGCGTTACTCACTCTGCCTCGCCTTCCGCTACTCGCACCACCGCAGGTCACTCTGCACCGGATCCCGTGGTGCCTATCTCTGCTGTCGATGCTTTTAATTCTCGGTTCTTTCTCCGAGCGCATCAAACCCGGTGGCGTCTGTCAAGTGGTTCATGATTTTTATGCCAACCTAACTAGTGGGGTCTCTGATTGTCGAAGTCGTTTTTACGAAGAAGAAACTCGACTATTTTACTGCCCTTGCTCAGAAAGGGGGAGATTATTCTTCAGGGGGAGTTGACAACGAAGCATCAACGGAACCGCATACAGGGGGAGCTGATGCAGCCGCTGGAACTACTACTGATCCAACTGTCGTTGCTCCAACTGTTCCAACTGTTGATGGTACAACAGCTGAAGTTGATACGAATGATGACGAGGAGTTGTTCGTTGATGATGAAGATATTCTGGATTAGTTGTTTTTTAGTTTTTTTGTGGTTGTCGAATTCATTTTCTGAACAACGGCCTCTAAAAGTCTGCTAGGCTTAACTCTGTTCTTCTTTTGACTGATGTTTTGTTTTGAACTGTTCTAACGGTTACTCTATTATGCAGTCTAATGTTTTTGTCAGGTATTTGATCAAGGGGGAGGACTTGATTATAATAAATAGATGACAAAGGGGGAGATTGTTAGAATCCGAGAGGATTCTAATTTCGGGTTTTCAACACGTGTGTGAAAACCGTGTATAAAAACTAGGGAAGTTTCCTTAGTTCTTTAAACTCTTATTTTGTCATTAATTTATTTAATTGCCTAAGTGTTTTGTTTAACAAGGAATTTTATTTGGAAAAGAATTTCCTTTGTTATACAACTCTTTTTTTCTTACGTGAGATAAAATAACCTAATGGGCTCCACTTTTGTGTAGGGCTCTACTAATTCACCTAAGGAAGTATAAGAAGGGCAGCATCAACGTAATTGAAGACCGTCCCTTTTATTTGAGAGAAAAACTTTTTCTGCTCTTGCGTTGCTGCACCTGAGTTGTGATCTTATTCGAGAAGAAAAACACAGCAAACGATTTGCTTCTTTCACGCGAAAAGAAGATCGGTTCTTCAGGAGAAGAACTCAGAAGATCTCGGGAGGAGGTCGATCCGCCGTCTGAGGGACTCAGCGTTGAAGAAATTCAACCGTGCGGAAAGGGACGTGCTGCAAAGTGAAGATTGACAATTCAGCGTAGGATACAAGAACGGCGTCGACAAAGAGGGAGTCTTTGCATTTTCGATTAAGTCCTATTACTGTATTCGTAAAACTAAAAATTAGTGAATTTCATTTGCAGGTCCCCGTGGATGTAGGGTACAATTGTATCCGAACCACTTTAAAATTTGTGTCTTTTTATTACTGTTCCATTAACTGTTGCAACTCTTCGTAAAACAGTAGAACAGTAGCTAAAACTGAATCTGGGATTTATCGGACACAAATTTATAATTAATTTGCACGAAATAATTCTAACACTCTCGAATCGAATACGGAAGAAAATATTCTACGAAGAATATTTCCGGGCTAAAGAAAGAAGAATTCCATAGAACAAAATTATGGAATTGAATTGATTTTTATGTTGTTCTAATCAAACATGTGGAGCTTTTTATTTATAGATTTCCAATGGTTGTGAGTAATGAACACAATCCTTAGGAAATTAAACAAATGAAAAGGTATGGCCACACCTCTTCATATTGTCACACCTATTAGATCAAATAGGTGCCTAAAAACCTTTTTTAATTTCCATTAAAAAAATAATTTTATTTTAATAAATAAAATTTCCAACAATATATGAGTAATTTTATTATTATTATTTTTTTTGATATGATATTTATTTTCTTATTAGTACATTTTCTTTGAAAATAAAATGAGATTCACTATATAATATACATATTATATTTAAAATTATTACATAAAATGTACCTATTTATACCATTTTTTTGTTGAGGCAATTTTTTTTATTTCATTATGAAAAAAAAATATAAACAGGATCTCATTAAAACCTTATTTGACCTAACAAGGAAAGATGACGTCTTATTTTCTCTAGAAATTATACAAACTTATTCTTTCCATGAATAGGTTGAATTCGTTACACATGGCTAACATGTTGTGGTTTGCATTTCTCATGTGGCTGCGGGAACCGTCGTTATTAAAATAAATTCTAGAGAAATTGAATTGCAGCTCATTCAAATCTCTTTGGTTGCTTGTGTAATTTTAAAAGAAATTGAATTGCAGCTCAAGTGGTAGAGAGCTTCTACCGAAAACACTTCCAGGATACTAAAATAAATCTACCGAAAATGTCAAGAATTTTCTAAAATAATTTCCAGTTTATACTTTTATTAACTCTTTCCAACACCTTTTTTTTATAACTAATTTATCTCTCTTATTAATTATAAGACAATGTCATTTTAATCTAAAAGTATACATTTTCAAATCAAAACACATTTAATAAAAATTTTAAACTTTGTGCAAAGCTAAAAAACGACCATTAAAACAGAATAAAGGTAGTATATATTTGACATGATCACTATCCAAGAAATCAAGTAATAATGAAGTGAAAGCAACCTATGAGATTCATTAAAGATCCTCACTCAAATACTTGGATAGGAATATTTTATCATTTAATAGGGATGGAGATATCTTACAACCAACTTGCAAATCTGAATCTCAATAATGTATCGTGCCCCATACTTTAGAAATTCTAATCTTCTTAATTTCTAAAAATATCTCCTTGACTAAAAAATGAAAGCCACTTGACTATAAACTTTATCGCAATTCATTTAGAGCATGTATTGTTATTAATACTGTTAGAGAATATTATATTATAGAACTCTCCTAATATTAGGATTCTAGTATGATTCGGTTACCTAGATTAGTTAGGATTTAGTTACCTAGTCAAACTCTATTACCTTGGAATATTTTTCTCTATATATATTCCATGTAATCAACCCATAACAGAATGGGGGTTTCTATTATATTCTTCCTATATGGTATCAGAGCACCAGGTTTTTTAACCTAGCCGCCCTTTCTTCTTCATGGCGGTGACCACCCAATTTTCTCCCTCCCCGGTGGTGGTACTCTTAATATCTTTCTTTTTCTATCTTTTCTTCTTTCTTTCTATACCTAGCCGCCCTTTCTTCTTCATGGCGGTGACCACCCAATTTTCTCCCTCCCCCGGTGGTGGTATTCTTAATATCTTTCTTTTCTTCTTTCTTTCTATGAACACCACCCGATTTTTCTTCTCCCTCCCCCGGTGGTGCATCTTCTCTATCTCTTCTTTTTCTTCTTCTTCTTCTTCTTCTTCTTCTTCTCCATGGCCTAAAACCTAGCCGCCGCTTCTCTTCTTCTCAATGGTCGGCGACCACCAAACCGAATTTTCTCCCTCTCTCGGTGGTGTATCTTCTCTATCTTTTTCTTCTTCTTCTTCTCCATGGCCTAAAACCTAGCCGCTGCCTCTCTTCTTCTCCATGGCCGGCGACCCCTCTCTCATCTCTTCTCTCTATCTCGATTAAAAAAAAAAAAAAAAAAAAAAAAAGTTTTCTTATTTTTCTCTCACCCGTTATTATTATTATTATTATTTTTTTTTTAATTTGGCAGATATTTTCACCAAGGACTGGATTTCGCGGGTTTTCTTTCCAGTCTTCACTTTTTGAGTTTATTCGTTCCGACTGCGGGAGCGTGCTAGCAAGTGATTGTCCAGTCTTCACGTTCGTCACGTTTCGACTGCGGGGGCGTGTTAGAGAATATTATATTATGGAAGTCTTGTAATATTAGGATTCTAGTATGATTCGGTTACCTAGATTAGTTAGGATTTAGTTACCTAGTCAAACTCTGTTACCTAGCATTATTTCTCTATATATATTCCATGTAATCAACCCATAACACAATGGGGGTTTCTATTCTACGTATTATTATTTCTCTCTTTCTCCTATTCTATTCTTCCTATAAATACTCCACCTAGCCAAGGGCGATAATGGTTAATGATGATAAAGAGTGATGGTTTTGTTGGTAGATTATTAGATTCGAGATCCTCTATTTTAGACATATTTTGACAATTTAGAAGATCACGAGTTTACTTGAAGCTTCTTCTTCAGTGCAGAGCCGGTTCTGACTATAGGCGAGATAAGCAATCGCCTCGGTCCCAAATTTTAGAAAAAAATAAGAGATCCTCGAATAATATTTTGTATATGTATACCAGTCATAGCATTAAATAATGTTTAAAATATATAAATAGTTCAAATTTTTTTAACAATCATAATTATGTTATTTTACATAGTTTAAATATTAGTTGAAAAGTTTTGCACTTATTCTTGCATTTGATGTGAATGATCATGTCTTAGATCAATTACAATCAGTTAGATATTGAATTCTTCAATCAAACTTTTCTCCATTTCAAGATTTTAAACTTGTTTTCCAGCAATCTTTGCATTTTTTTAATAATCTACATTGCCTATCTCCAACTTCAAAGAGTCTCGACAAGTTGAAATATAATATATTTTATTTTACTATATTTAAACAAATGTTACATATATTTAGTTGTTCAATAATATTTTCATGACTATTTAAAAATAATTCGCGGCTCTGCCTCGAACCCCGTAAACTTTTGATTTACCTTAACTTCGTCAATATTTTAGTAATATTTTCTCAAAAATCTTAACTCCTAATTAAAAAATTATTGCCAGTCGTGCTTATTAGAACGAATTCATGTGTTTATTATTTATAAAATACAAATAGGGCCATATATTTACAAATTCTTACAACTCTCGCGTATGGCCAAAATAAAATATTAAAAAAAAAAAAATCTCAGGAACGACCTTGCTTCGGTAGTAAATTGAACCCAAAATTAAATATTAAAAAATAAAGTGAAAATAGGGGGTTTACACTTTTCACTTTTCAGTAGGAGTGAGCAAAAAAACTGAGAAAACGAAAAACCGAACCGAAAACAGAAAAAACGAGTAGATATACACCGTCCCGACTTAAAACCGTATATACGGTATTTTTTCAAAAAACCCAAAATATCGATTTATGTATGGAGAATAAAAAAAATTACCGAATCGATTATTCGAACCAAACCGATTTATACAAACCGACGTCGTATTGATATATGGTATAAATATTTACTGTCTTCCCCTAGCGCGCCATCCTTCGAGCGCCTCCATGTGATATGTTTTTTTATTAGTTAATTTTGGGTTGTTATTTGTTAATTTTCTCAAACAAATGTAATGAAAGTCTAAATTCACTGTTAATCAAATATCGGTTTTCTGCCGATTTGATTCGAATCGATAGATTAAATCGAAAACCGAAAATAAATCGAATTAATTAGCGAAACCGTTCACCGAAAATCGAAAAATCGATTAACATCGAACTGAAAAAAGACGACATGTTCGGTTCTTAAAATATGAAAAACCGATATTATCGATACGTGTTTGGTTTAATGCAAAAATCGAGCCGCACCGACCCGTGCACATCCATACTTTTCAGGTGGATCCATTAGAAAATTATTAGTTATTTATGCACGGAGGAGGTATCTTTTAAGTTATTGAAAATATTATATGATTTGTTGAACATTGGTTGAGCTTAGTTGGCAATAGGGGGTGGGTGTACGAAGGGCTGGATATGGGCCAGTTTTATACGCCAACCAACCAACTTTAGACCCACTTTTATGGTCGGACCACTAATTAACTGACTTATATATAAATGGGTCGGTTAGTGGTTTTCAGTTTAATCAAAAGTCGGTTTGTCGGTTATTATCGGTCAACTGACTTTTTTAATATTAAAATTTATTAAAAAAAAATTGATTATAATTCTTATTTTCTTAACGTTGAAATAATATATTTAAGAAGTCAAAACACAAATTTATACGTACTATTTCTATTTTATAATTCTTATTTCACAATCTTCATTATTTATTTACGTATTGTAGAAGTTTAATAAAAAAAAAGACTCTTAATAAACTTAGAATTTTTGCAATATAAGTTTTTCCAAAATTTTAAACACCTTACAATTTTTTTTTAAGTTTATCTTACTATTATTAAAAAAAATGAATATACAAATGGCTGACAATACCTCCAACCAACCCATTGTTTATCCGACAAAGTCAGTTGCCAAACATTCTTCAACCCATAATGGTCGGGTCAGTAATGAGTTTCAATATTCTGCTAAATCGAGTAATCTGATCGGGTAAATAATTGGCCGGTAATCATCCAATCTGACCCATGCCCAGTCCTAGGCGTACATATTTGAATTTTGAAGTGCCCACTTATTGAGGCAAGTAACGGAAACCATTCGAATGAAGAATTCAGAAATCATGAGTACCCACTTAATAGGTTAGCTACCAATACCAATAATTGAGGAAAAAAAACAAGAGGCTGTAATAAAACATGTTTCATGTTTTGGTATTTTTACTACGGTTATTTCTATGATACATCGGTGAAGACTACATTGAGTGGTTTTTTTTATCGTTGATCTATACATACCAATGTGGGCGTGTGAATGTTTGTGTGTATATAATTGGTAAAGATCTACCTGGTGTAGCATAAATTAGACCAAAATATAAATACATTATAATCTTTCTTTTTAGAGAAAAAAGTATAGATACAGTAATATAGCCGTAAGAGAAGAGAGAGAAAGAGGGGAATGGATTTTAGGTTCTACACGATTAATGAATTCATGACAGATTAATGGTTAATTATGTGGAGGAAGAAATAGATAAAAGGCACTTTCGGGTTTTCCTAATCAACTAGAGACTATTAAATGAAATTCTCAATCTGTGTGCAACTAAAAGTCCAACAATACATCAATAGTTAATTGAGAGAGAGGGAGAGATTCATATAAGATCAATGTTACTCCCTCCATGTCAAAATATACGCCGCTTTGGGTTGTTATGTACATATTATGAAAATTAATAAATGTGCGTCGATTTTAGAGAAAATTATATAGAATGACTAAAATATCCATGTTATTAATGTCGTTTCCATTAAATCTCTTTCAATTAATGAATAGTAATACGGGCAAAATTGAGAAAATATTAATTAATGAATCATTAAAATTCTAAAGTGATAGATAATTTGAAACAAGAAAAATTCTCTAAAGCTGGAGTTAATTTGGAACGGAGGGAGTACTCCATATGTTCCTAAATAAGTGTTTTTTTTCACTTTTCACAAAGACTAAAGAAACTCAATAAATGTAGCTCGAGTTTAGAAAAATCATATAAAAATGACTAAAACAACTTTTATCATCTAATGATTTTTAAGAGAGAATTAATACTTAGAGTTGCATTAATAAGGTTAAAACAGGAAAAATGTATTTAATACAGTATAGAAAATTTAAAGTGACATATAGTCTGACACAATAATATTTCTAAAAAGAAGCAGATATTGTGGAACATGTGAGACTATTATTTAATTATTATATTATTACAAAATGAATAATAAGTGACATCGACACATATCGTCAATCCAATTAAACCGACATAACATAGCATTTACAGTAACCAAACCTAATTTTCTTCACAAATATATATATATATATATATATATATATATATATATATATATATATATATATATATATATATATATATTCTATCTATCCTAGGAATTAATGAAAGTACATTCTCTCAAGAAAATATTCCAACACATTCAAAATTTAGTGCAACAGGACTGGTCCACTTTTACATAAATTTAAAATCTTAGGGGAGCCTTGGAATAAATAGTCAATATCACTCACTTTCATCTGTGAATTCTTGCTGGAAATTTTGTGTATTTGGTTATCTTTATCTTTAATAGAATATTTAAGAGGACTAAATTTAGTTTTTCAAATTAATTTTGGTGAAGGAGAAATTAAATTCACTTAAAATAATTAGTTGTAGCCTTGTAGGAAATAATAAGTGAAAAGCAACTACCGACAAATATGGAGGCGTTTATGTATCTATTTTAGTGGAAGAAGTTTTTAGTTGATGGGAAAGATGTGAATATTTTTTTCATGAATTTTGTTTTTCCTTATAGGTGAGAGAATCTATAAATAAATTGCAAAACCCCCATTAGGAAAATCCATTAGTTTAAAGGAATTTAATTCGAGTTTATTTTTCTGGATCCAAGCATTTTTAGTCCTCATTTCATACTGATGCAATCAGTGGCGATGCCAGAAATTGGAACGAGGGTGGGCTTAAGCGTAAAAATATTGGGGGTTCAGGGACAGCGCTCCCGATTTTTTTTAAGGATTTGTCTTGCATTTAATAACACAAAAGAAGCAACTAAATATAGAATTTAACTAGATGGCATAAATCAAACTATTAAAAGTTGCATTTCAAAATATAATGGTACAATCTCTTTACAAATTACAATTGGCCCTTTTGAGTTTTCATTTTTGAAAACTATTCATAACTCGGTCATTGCCAATTCTTGCGGACATGTCTCTTTCAATAAAGATAAGTAAAGCATCACTCAAACACTCATCATTCATCCGACTGCGCAATCTACTCTTTATGATATTCATAGCCGAAAATGCCCTTTCGACTGTAGCAGTAGCAACCGACAATGTTAATGCCAAAGTCAAAATCATGTAAACCAAAGGATACAGCTTGTTTCTCCTAGTTTCTACCATTTTGCGAGCAAGATCACTAATTCCACCCAACCCCTGAAATTCACTACTTAGGCGCATATCAACTATGTAAGTATCCAATTGATCATTGAGCTTGCATTTGTCAAGTTCGGTGAAGTCTTGTGGATAAAATTCAACAAGACGAAGTAATTTGTCCTTATTAAAGTGAGAGTATGAGTTAGATGGATCAAGGCAAGCAATGCACACAAGCAATTCCATTGTTGAATCAGAGAATCAAGCATTTAATTCTGCAAGTTGCATATCCAAAATAGTGTAAAACGTTTCAACCTTATAATGATGTAGATTTGACATTTCTTCTTCATTTCGTCTTCTTCCTCCTCGAGCAACATATTTAGCATCCATTTGAGGAACATCAATTTTGTGTTTCTTACAAAATGTGGTTACACTTTCAAATAAAGAACCCCACCCGCTTTCTCTAAAGGACTGAATTTGAATTTTTGACACTTGAACTAATCTCATTGCATTTACAATATCTTGATCTTTCCTTTGAGGTGCTTGAGATAGCTCATTTGTGATTGCCAATACCTTTTTCATCAAAAAGAGGCTCAATACGAAGTCAAATGACAAAAACCTATCGACAATATCTTGTGCTCAGTCCGATGAGTTGTACTTGAAGCATCGCGACCAATAACTTCAAGTACATCAATTACTGCATCAAACATATGGATCAAACTCAACAAAGTTTTGTAATGAGAGCTCCAACGTGTATCACCTACGTATTTAAAAAAATTAAAAGAGAAGTGATGAGACGTTAATAAAAATGGTAAAAGCATATTATTAAAGCATTAACTTAATATAACCTGCTCGTTTGAGATTAATTTCTTGATTTAGACCTCGCCCACTTGAAATTTCTCCCAAATTGAGTGCCTCAATTATATTTTTCAGATTGATTCTCTCTAAGCAAATCGCGACGTTTACATGGTCTTGTAGTAAAATCAAAAAGTGAAGAAATATGGTCGTGCTTCTTAGCAACTGCTAGAAAAGCTAATTGTAGCTGATGAGAAAAGCAATGAATATATTATGCACAAGAGTTCTCATTCAAGATGAGTGTTTTTAGACCATTGAATTGACCTCTCATATTACTAGCTCCATCACAACCTTGACCTCGTAATTTAGAGATACTCAATCCATATCGAGAAAAAAAATCATCAATAGTTCATTTAAGAGTCAAAGCACTAGTATCAGTAACATGTTCAACCCCTAAAAATCGCTCGATCACACTATCAGATTTGTCGACATACCTTATCACCAAGGACATTTGCTCCTTCATTGATATGTCACGTGCTTAATCAACCATTAGACAAAACGTCGAATCCCCTATATCACTTTTAATTTCTTTTAGAATTTCCATTGCAAATGCATTGACAATCTTCTTTTAAATATCTGAACATATCATCTTATGATTTTGTGGAGCATTGTTCAGAGTAACATCTTTGATATCCGGATTAATTTGGCCAAAGGTTTTCTTAAGTTGAATAAAATTTCCTAGATTAGCCGAACTTTCACTTTCATCATGACCCCGAAATGCCAATCCTTGTGTTGAGAGATATCGAGCCACCTCAATTGAAGTATTCAAGCGCATTTTATAATTAGTTTTTTCTTGATCCGACTGCTTGTGAACAACTGTCTCAATATGTTGCTTTTGATTCATAAAATTTATACATTTTTCCCAAGCTTCATTATGTGCGCTATTAGGACCTCGCACATAACTTTTCATTTCTCTTTCAATTACTAAATCCTTGAGTAACAAAATGATCACCACCCGATTGACCTCCGATGTCTGGCTTAAAAAGATAACAACATAAACAATATGCAGCATCTTTGGATATTCTATACTCCAACCAAGTACTATATTCGGCAAACCAAAGTTTATTAAATTTTCCATTTTGCTTGCCATAAATTGTGAGAGGAAATACGTGGTTATTCGGTTGGCATAGACCTTTTTGAAAATATGCTCTACGAACTCGGTCTCGATCATTAACATTATATTGCAAGATACCATGCCTTTGTCCGGAATCTGCAGGAAGATCTTCTAAGTTGATCTCTTGAAATGGTTTATTGGAAGAAGATTCATCACCACCTTGGGGAGGAGGTGTTTTTCTCTTTAAATATCTCAACATAGCTATTTAACAAGACAAAATAAAATATATCAGTAAAAAGATAATAAACTCAAGATAATAATAATTAAAGAAAAAGAACTTAAAATTCATAAACTATCATATTTTAGTGTAGTTATGTACTAATAATAATAATTATTGTAATAATGCCACTTCATGTATAATATTATAATAATAAGTAGTGGTTTAATAGAATAATAATATTGTTATATTTCATGAGAATTGAGGGGGAAAAGTCTCATGTATTAGATATGAATTGAGGAAACAGAAGCAGAGGAAACCAAAACTCCCACTGCAAGTCTTCTAACTCCTTTCTTTTTTTTTTTTTTTTTTTTCCCCTTTTCTTCTCATTCTCACCATTTCAATTAACCAGCACTGCAATTTATCAATTCTATTTCTTTCTTTCCGTCATTTGTCAATATTATCCACATTCAATAAACCCCAATTTCTTAAATTTAATTTTCATCATTATCATCAATTATTCACATCATAAGAGTTTCTATTTTCCAAATTTCCATTTGTTTACCTTCACTTTCATAATATAATACATAAGCAAGAAACATAAATATCAAGTCAATTAATAAAATTACACAATCGATTTTTAATTGATATACAATTTGAAAATTAAGATGAGAAAAAAGTCGACAAACTGTAATCAATTAGAATATTTGGAACCCAAAATATCGTTTTCTTGGTGGGCGCCTGATTGCCGGAGGGTGGTGATTTCCGGTAATCAAGGGCTGTAGAAGAACGAGAGAACGTTTTTTTTCCTTTTCCCTTAAAGGAACGAGAGAGAAAGTCCAAGAAAAGGGAAGAGGTAATTGTAAAATTAACAAATTTGGGCTTTAAATGAGTGGGCTTAATAATATATTAGTGAGCTAAAAAATCAAATATAATATTAGGGATATTATATACTAGAAAAACTTAAGAAAATGAGGGGGGGCTTGAGTCCACCCCAGCCCTTGGGTGGACTCGCCCCTGGCTGCAATAAGTTTTAGTGCTCGTTTTTGTGTCTTATATATAAAAGTCCTAAACATTGTTTTATTCGCCGTGTTTCAAGAATTATTGTGCTACTTTGTTATAACTGAAACAATCATTGTATCTTGGACATAATTGTCGTAAACAGAGAATACTCTGCATGTGACAAATTTGTCTTATGGAGATAAAATCAAATTCTTACATCAACTAAATTTTACTTGTCAAACCTGTCAAAATTCTGTCCAAATTTTCCTTTCTCATTTTGAAATACACACACCTAAATATAACAATTCTTTCAATGAAGATACATTCAATTCTAAAATGAAAAGTATATAATGCTTTTGTAAACCAAATACTCCCTCCATGCCAAAATATGTGTCGCTTTGGGTTGTTGCGCATATATTAAGAAAATTATTTAATGTGCGTGAATTTTAGAGAAAAGTATATAGAATGACTAAAATATCCATGTTATTAATGTTATCTCCACTAATTCTCTCTTAATTAATGAATATGAGGGCAAAATTGAGAAAATAGTAATTAGTGCATCATTGAAATTCTGAAGGGACAAATAATTTGGAACAAGAAATTTTTTCCAGAGCGACAATTATTTTGGAACGGAGGGAATATCATGTCATAGACGGTATGTTACAAAGTAATTATTTAGATCAAATTAACTTATAAATTAAATTCTAGTATAAATAAATAAAATTGAATTAGGGAATATTTTCTGAATTGGGGGAGACAGTGAAATTTGAACCTAATATTTTTTGGACAGGCGCATTGAGGCAGTAATTATACATCACCAAAAGCATAATAAATGGTGTAATCGACAACAATAAGTCTAATAGAAGCAACTGCAGCTGCAACAGATAAGACACTAAAGAAAAATACATTAAACCAATGCAACTTCTTCTGCAGTGAAGTAAATTTGTTTCTCTTAGCCACAAGATACATATGATTCGCCAGAATGAACGTTAATCGGAAAGTACTTATAGTCCTCGTTAAGCTCATAAAATCCCCCCAAAACGGCAGCATTGCCGCCACAAACGTCGCTATGGCTATGTAACCACCTCTCACTAATATCCTAAGACATGAATCGTGTGGAGTTAAAGCACTTCCTTTCACTCCATACTTTGTATCCTTATACTCGTACGTTATGGACTCGCAACTATCTGAAAAAGTGGACAAATAAACTTTCATTAAAATTTAGAACTAGTATTAGTTAACTGCATCTAGTACCTCTGTGTTATACTGAATTGATTTAAAAAAAAAACCGTGTTATAAGTGTTGACATCGAAATTGAGATTAAATTACGAATTAATGGCCCAAATAAATTGGTTATTAATTTGGATCTCGATTGAAAGTCCATAATAAATTTGGGCTTATATCCATTTTTTGAGATTAAATTACAAATTAATAATCCAAATAAATCGGTTGTTAATTTGAATCTCAAGTCAAAGCCCGTGAAGAGTTTGGGCTTTATATCGAAGTCCATACTAAATTTGGGCTCCGCAAATGTGCGATGTGAGTTAACTCAAAATAAGTACTAAATTCTTATTCATTTGGGTTAGCTATTTGGGCTTATAAAATCTAGCCCACGTGAAGTGGCAAGTGGTCAAGCCCACCGGTCCAAGTTTCAAGTCAAGAAACCCTAAATCGAGCCTATAAATGGAGGTATTAAACACACACAAAGCGACAGAAGGAGACGAGGACGCAAGGAACACAAGCATCAAGCAAGGCGTACATCAAGCACTCAAAAGCTCTCAAGTCTCGAGCTCTTGCCACGACGAAGAACAACAACCGCGGAGGTTCTACATCTTCATCAAGGCACCAAATCCACAAGACCTAGAAATCCCCAAATCGATTTCTAGATATTCATATCTACTTCCGCAAATCAACGGTGGAATCAAGCTCTCAATTCAAGAACAAGCTTCGGCCCTTGGATTACATCTAGGAGAAGAATCAGAGGAATCAACAAAGATTGTAACCCATTTTCGTTTTGATTAAAATATAATTATTTGTTCCTATTTTTTCTTGTCTTGTAATTTATTTTGCAGACATTTAAATTTGAGGTTAACAAATTGGCACGCCCAGTGGGACAACTTTGCCTCTCATCTCCTCTCCTACATCGAAGCGCATATCCACGTGTTCTACGATCCAATGGCTCCAAAGAAGAACCAAAACTCTTTGATCCAAAAGGCTACCGAGATTGCCACCGTTGTTGGTTTATCATCCACCGGGGGCAAGATCGAGAATACAACTACGAAAAATGGCTCAAGCTCCTCAGGCTCGGAAGTGATCGACTCCAAATCTCAAGCCTTCACCACATTGCCGGTTATGGTGGTTGATGCGACTTCCGTGGATGAGCAATTGGCGCACTTGGCCCAAACAGTAGCCAATCTTCAAACTATAGTCGAAGACAAAGACATGAAAATCGCTCAATTAATGGATAAGTTGGAACAGTCAGAGGTTGGGGAGTTTAGCCCGAAGCACGAATCCTACCCGCTTCGTGACGAGAAGGCAAAGCAAGTTGAAGAAGCACATCCCAAGCCGGACTTCGTGCAAGGTGCCACTCATTCTTCGATGTCTATTGCCACGCTATCTGTTCAACAATTGCAAGAGATGATTGCCAATACAATCAAAGCGCAATATGGCGGACCATCTCAAGTCTCACCCATGTACTCAAAGCCGTACACTAAGCGGATCGATGCATTGAGGATGCCAGCGGGATACCAACCCCCAAAACTACAACAATTCGACGGAAAGGGGAACCCCAAGCAACATATTGCTCATTTCATCGAAACTTGCAACAATGCAGGGACTAACGGCGATCTCTTGGTGAAACAATTCGTAAGATCACTCAAGGGAAATGCGTTCGATTGGTATGTCGATTTAGAACCCGAGTCCATCAACAGTTGGGAAGAGATGGAACATGAATTCTTGAATCGCTTCTACAGCACGCGTCGTACTGTGAGTATGATCGAGCTTACTAATGCGAAACAGTGGAAGGATGAACCGGTCGTGGATTACATTAACCGTTGGCGTGCGCTAAGTCTAAATTGCAAGGATAAGCTATCCGAAGTGTCAGCAATTGAGATGTGTATCCAAGGGATGCATTGGGGACTTCTCTATATTCTTCAAGGCATTAAGCCCCGAAATTTTGAAGAATTAGCTAGTCGTGCCCACGATATGGAATTGAGCATCGTTAACCATAAAAGCGATTTTACCGTGGACAATCAAAGGATAGAAAACAAAGACTCGAGGAGAAGCGATAAATTCAATAGGATTGCTGAGGAGTCTATGGCCATCAAGGCAAGTAGTGTGAAGATTCAATCGAAGAAGAGAGACGAAAGAGAGAAAGATCAACGTATGTTCAATGATAGACGTCAACCTACGTTGAAAGAAATGCAAGAAAAAGAATACCCGTTCCCGGACTCTGACGTCTCGCAAATTTTTGATGCGTTGCTGGAAAAAAAATTGATAGAGTTGCCTGAACCAAAACGCCCCGAGGAGGCCGAAAAGGTAAATGACCCTAAATACTGCAAGTATCATAGAGTTATCGGCCATCCTATAGAAAAATGCTTTGTGGTGAAGGAAAAGATCCTTAGATTGGCCCGAGAAGGTAAAATAATCATAGATACCGAAGATGTGGTCAGCACAAATGTTGCTAGCATCACTCATACCCGGAGTGCTCGTCAAGTTCTATCCTCTAGAATCGAAGAATCATGGAAATTTCAATTCGGTAGCCTTGAGCCAACCTTTGTCAAATCTCTGCTTCTTGAGAGAGAAATCATATGCAAAGAAAATTCCACACATGTAGTTGATGATGATGGTGAATGGACCCTTGTGACGCATCGACAAAAACAAAGGCGGCGTGTCGAGAAGCTTCACTCGTTGAAGGCAATAAAGCTAGCTAAACCCACTCGCTATGAAAGTGGGATTGAGGATGCGAAAGCACATGACACCGTACCTAGAAGTTCATTCAAAGTTTCCCGTCGTAATCAAGTAACTTTGGAAGAATTCTTTCCGCAATACCTTCTTCAAGCAAAAGCCGAGAGGTTACCGTCCATTGCACGTGAAGAAAAGAGTCAAAAACTTGCTACATGTTGCACAACTATGACTTTCACGGATGAGGATTTGTTGCTAGGGTCAAAGCCTCATAATCGGCCGTTTTTTGTCTCCGGGTTATTGAATGAGAAAAAGATCGACCGCATGCTTATAGATGGAGGGTCAGCAGTCAATATCATGCCAAAGTCTACTTTGAAACAAGTCGGGATCACAGTTGAAGACCTGACTCGTAGTCGATTGACTATTCAAGGCTTTAATCAAGAGGGTCAACGAGCAATTGGAATGGTTCGATTAGATCTCACGATTGGAGAACTAACCGCCAGTACACTATTCCATGTGATCGATGCAAGGACCTCTTATCACTTGTTATTGGGAAGGCCATGGCTTCATGAAAATGGAGTTGTTCCATCTACCCTTCATCAATGCTTCAAATACTTGAGGAATGGAGAGTTAGTGAAAGTCGATGCTAATACAAAACCATTCACTGAGGCGGAATCACATTTTGCCGATGCTAAACTTTATGTGGACTTAGACTCGGTGCAAGAAAATTTGGTAGTAGAGGACCTCAGCAGCAAGACTCGTGAGCGGGAAGAAGAGCCGGAGCGAGGATCGATGATTTCCCTAGTAGCTTCCTCGGACCAATTGGGGATATGCATGGACTTGTCGATTCGTGACTTGGAAGATTGATCGATCGGAGCCGCTTCATGAACGCGCAAGGTTGTACCTTTGACTTTGAAGTTGTCCTTGTCATTGCGAATGACGATGCATGGGAAAGGGTCATCCCGATCTTCAATATACATCTCTGCGAGTTCCCTACAGATTTTCAAAAAAAAAAAAAAAAAAAAAAAAAAAAAAAAAAAGTCAGAAGCAAGAAGCAGGAAAAGGAATGATAATACAACTCTATTGGAAGAAAGTTGAATTCAAATTCAGATATAAACGGCAATTTGGATTTTTTTTCTTCATTGAGTCAAATTCACAAACACGTTGTATGCGTTGCTCTTCAAGATTGTTGTTTGTGTTAAGATGGGACAAAGCTTACCGTTTGATCAAGCAAAATACTACGAAAATAAAAAAATAAAGAAAAGAAAGAAGATTACTACTGCTTATGCAATGCGTGGATGGAGAATAAAGACTACATATGAAGCTCTTTTATAGTTTTCTTTCAAATTGTTGGTCAAGAAAGCAATAAATGTTGCCAAGGAAATTTCACAAGGCAAAGATTTCTTTTCTTCAAATAATTGCAATATTCGGAGAAGGAGATTCATGTGCCAAAGGAAATTCCCAAGTTATTGATTAAATAAAAAAGAAATAATAAAAAAAAAAAAAAAAGGAAACGGGAAGATCTCTTCGGTTTCTGCTGTCCGCACTTCTAGTTGGAATATGCTTTGAAGATGATCTCATGTGTATGGTCTATATACACCATTAATATGGGGCCCATCTCCCCCATTAAAAAAAAAAAAAAAAAATGGAGAATGCAGTATTTGGCTGCCAATTATGCCGTGAGTTTATTTTGCCTAACTGGGCCATAGCGATTTCTATATATATATATATATATATATATATATATATATATATAGATATATATATATATATAAAAGGGCTTGAAATGTCCAAACGGCCCACTATGAATTTTGTCGCTAAATAACACCGAGATTTCGTCAACCGAAGAAAGAGAGATATATCTGGATACTTCAAGTCTCGTCTTCAACAAACATTCGACATGCTCTCCGCCGAGACTTGAAGTGGGGGCATTTGTTGACATCGAAATTGAGATTAAATTACGAATTAATGGCCCAAATAAATTGGTTATTAATTTGGATCTCGATTGAAAGTCCATAATAAATTTGGGCTTATATCCATTTTTTGAGATTAAATTACAAATTAATAATCCAAATAAATCGGTTGTTAATTTGAATCTCAAGTCAAAGCCCGTGAAGAGTTTGGGCTTTATATCGAAGTCCATACTAAATTTGGGCTCCGCAAATGTGCGATGTGAGTTAACTCAAAATAAGTACTAAATTCTTATTCATTTGGGTTAGCTATTTGGGCTTATAAAATCTAGCCCACGTGAAGTGGCAAGTGGTCAAGCCCACCGGTCCAAGTTTCAAGTCAAGAAACCCTAAATCGAGCCTATAAATGGAGGTATTAAACACACACAAAGCGACAGAAGGAGACGAGGACGCAAGGAACACAAGCATCAAGCAAGGCGTACATCAAGCACTCAAAAGCTCTCAAGTCTCGAGCTCTTGCCACGACGAAGAACAACAACCGCGGAGGTTCTACATCTTCATCAAGGCACCAAATCCACAAGACCTAGAAATCCCCAAATCGATTTCTAGATATTCATATCTACTTCCGCAAATCAACGGTGGAATCAAGCTCTCAATTCAAGAACAAGCTTCGGCCCTTGGATTACATCTAGGAGAAGAATCAGAGGAATCAACAAAGATTGTAACCCATTTTCGTTTTGATTAAAATATAATTATTTGTTCCTATTTTTTCTTGTCTTGTAATTTATTTTGCAGACATTTAAATTTGAGGTTAACAATAAGTATTAGCAAAAAAATCCCTATAATGCACATCCCACTAAATGGTGTGTTTTTAAGGTTAGTTTGCTAATAATATTTGGGGTTTTTGTGCATAAGTCCTTAACTAACCATCTTTATTATTCTAGGTTTAGGGGCTATATCTCCTTCACCAATAAGTCCAATCCTTTAATATTTATTATAAATAAAGGAAAAATTCATGTATATGACAAAATTACCTCCAACCCTTTACACTCAATTCTTAATTGTAACCCCAATTTAATCAATTTTGACCACACAAATCCAATTTTAACTTTTTTATTTCAAAAACTTTTTTTTTTTGCCTCCGGTTTCCGGCATTGACTTTTCGATTTTTTTTTCTGGTCTGTTTTTTCTGCTGCCGGATTCCGGCGTAGATTATTTTTAGTGTTTTTTTTTGTTTTTTTTTTCTTACGCCCGCCGCTAAACGTTGATCGTAACTGTGCTGTCATTAATGGTAATTATACTGTCACTGACAGTAAATTAACGTAATTATACTGTCACAACAATACATTAACGTAATTGTACTACCGTTGACAATACATTTATGTAATTGTACTACCGTTGACAGTACAATTAGATTCAATGACAAATTTTTTTTTTTTGATTTTGGTCGATTTGTTGACAAGTCAACGTAATTATATTACTGTCGTTGACAGTAAAATAACTGTAAACACAATAATATTAGTATCAACCACATCAATATTATTATTTTTTTGGGTTTTTTTTGTTTTGTTTGAGTTATTCACGGAGTAACGTAATAATATTACTACCTATTATTGTAATATTACTGTAAACACAATAATATTACTGTGGTTGAGGGTAATATTACTGTCAACCACATCAATATTATTATTTTTTGGTTTTTTTTGGTTTTGTTTGAGTTATTCATGGAGTAACGTAATTATATTACTGTCTATTATTGTAATATTACTGTAAACACAATAATATTAATGTGGTTGGCGGTAATATTACCTTTGTTGAACGGTCAACATATTAATATTACTCTAGGCGGTCAACGCCGGAAACTGGTGGTGGAATAATCAGGAAGAAAAAAAAGTAAGTCAACGCCGGAGACCGGCGGTGACGGACGAAGTTGTCTATAAAAATGTGTTTTGGGTCAAAATTGAATAATTTGTGAAATTTGGGGTCAAATTGAGGTTAGATTAAATTTAAGGATGAAATTGGAGCATATTAAAGTATAAGGGGTTATTTTATTCTTTACAAAACTCTGGACCATGTGTGTACTTTTTTGTAAAAAAGTTTATTGTCTGGACCTCTTTATGAATAAGTACCCATTGATGAGCTTCTTTGTAAAGTGCCCATAATATTTCATCATACCGTATTTGTTGGTTGTAATACCTACACGCAAGTGTACGTACTGTACAAGTAATATAATGGACTAAAAGTCCGAGTATCGATCCCACAAAGAATATTTAATTAGTTAATTCTAGACGAAAAATCCTACCAATTATGATCAAGCCCACCCTGCACAGTCGATAGTTGATGAATTAAACTAAATTAAATTAAAGCAATTAAAAAGGCAAGAGCGCGAAAGCAATTAAAAACGAAGATTAATCGGACAAAGCAAGCCTAGGATTTTATTCTTCCCCTATGTGATTAATAATTCCACAATTTCTTCAATTATGCAAGTTATAAAATCGGATTACTAACCTGAGATGCTAAATTAATCATAACCCGCTTCCGCGTGTATTACGATTCTAATACTTTATATTCAATTACTGTATTCCTACGCAATTAATTCTAGAACACATCATGAAACATAAATTTCAATAATGGCTGCCTAAGAGATTAACTATATTCCTATGTTAATACCACAAAGGCTCTTCTACCACAGTTCTAATTATTAACCCGATCTTCCGATTCATGCGATTAATAAAGTGGCCAGTTTCGTGCACTTAATAAAACAAGTAAAAGAAATAATCTGGAATTTAAACTTGCATAAAATCATATAAAATGGTTCATAAATCCCACATAGGGTTCGAACTAAAATCATAGAAATAAAAGATTTAGTCATTGTTGGGTACCCGTTGAACTCTAGAATAATTTCAGACCAAATGATAATTATTCAATAGCAAATAGACACCTATGGGAAAAACAGTTAAGGCAGGAACCCCTCTTTTGACTTTCGTGTTGCTCACTCGTTGGATGTGCGGCTGATAGCTAATTTTTGGACGTAAAATGACGAAATTGTTTCTCAAAATGTATTTATATGTATACACATTTTCTTTTTAATTTGATTGTTTAGAATATTATTAAAAAATTAGTAAACAATTAAGTTAAAAAAATATTAAAATTTTGGTAATCAATTTAAGTATAGGTTTTTTAAATACAAAATAAAGAAATACAAAATAATGGAATTTAATTTTTCATTTGATGTAGGGATAATTACAAATATATACATAAATAATTTGGTTATAAAAATAGAAATAAAAGACCGCATTATGCTTTCCTAATTAATATATAACAAAAATAAAATAATAAAAGTATTTATAAAATACAAGAATTTGTAAATAGCAAATAATCAGGGGTATTTGTGTCTTTTTATTTCAAGTCAACACTCAAATGAATTATAGGTAGAGTGTGCTATATAAATAATTTTATGGGAAGTTTTTGCTAGTTTATTTATCACATGGGTTTTTTGCTATTTGAAGATTACATTAGGGTACATTTTGCAGTTTACTCCCAGGATTTCAACAAACAAGTAATCTTCAGAATGGATCTTTCCGCCATGGCCTGAAACCCCAATGACGACTTCTTCCTCCCCGGCTTCCCATTTCCAGCCCCAATTTCTCTCACTACTTTTTGTTGACTCACAAAGGAAACTGAAAATCGAAGAACACAAATTAAATGATATGTATACAAACACAAAACATAGAGTCGGTGTGTGTTGCGTGTTAAAATTTGGGTGGCACTGTGGGACCTTTTTTTGGGTTGTTTTGAAAATTTGTTAACAAAATAGGGTTGTTTTAAAATTTATAAACAAATTAGAGTATGTCGCCACGTGGCGTGGCGACTTCAGCAGCCTCTCTCTCTCTCTCTCTCTCTCTCTCTATATATATATATATATATATATATATATATATATATATATATATATATATATATATATATATCGTTTTATGTCCGACAGTTAAAGATTGTTTGGCAGAAGGAATAATGTGTGGACAATACCCAATGCGCACTAAACACAATTTGCAGAAGTTAAGGAAGACTGACATAAATTTTCTTCTGAAATAAATAGGTATTTCAACTGTCAAATGTTTGCATTCAGAATGCATATACAACAAAAGACAAGGGAAATTTCTCATGTATATGGGAGTGAATATATTAAACTAAGATGAATATGCAGAGTATAACATCATTTACAAGTTTGGATTACATATTCAGGTGTGATGTGGACTTGCTCAACAACATAGCTACAATTCTTCCATCTATTATGTTCCTTTACGTGCACAGAGGCATTTGTAAAAAGGATAAACACAAAGCTACTTCGATAAAAAAAAAGGCCTAATGTAATTCAACAAGGTAACATCCGATCTTGTAAGACATGGTAAAACCCGTGCAAACCGCGAACCTTTAATGTCGTAAGAAAAAATACAAAAAAAAAAATGTAAAACCAAAGAACATGAAAAATCGAAAGATAAATGAGTGTTTGTTAAGATTGAAAACTGTGATTCTCAGATTGAAAAAATCGAAAGATAAACAATATGAGAAGAGCCTGCAGCCGGTATTTAAGATTGAAAACTGTGATTCTCACTATTCCGAAAATTGAAACTCTACAGTTGCATAAACCAATAAAAAAACAAATCTTGAGATAAGAATATTTGCTGCCTCTTGTTCAACTTTCTCAGACATTTGATTCACAATTGTCAAGTAAACAACAAAAGGGTAGTAAGTTAGACCTAATTTTGAGAAAAAAATAATTATCGAAGAACTGGCATTGCAATGTAATTGAAGATAAAATTCATGAATTGAAGAAAATAGTACCTTTTAGAGCAAGACCTTTACTTTCCAATCTGCCAACCATCTCACCAACCTGATTAATGTTGCCCTAAAAGCCCAAAACTCGTGACGAGCTAGCTAATATTCAGATATTCCCTCGTCAACAAGCAAACATGAATGATCGCCCACACTTACAAAGGAACATAAAACTATTTCATTTTTCATCCAATAATTCAAAATCCCTTGTAGTAAACCATCTGAAAGTGAATTTTGGCTTCGAACAAGAAAATTAGAATGACGGTACAGAGTGAACCCGAATCGATGTTTTTGAGCATTCAGTAATTAGTATGGTTAGTGGAATGAAATTTTGTGCATTCTAGACCATAGAAAAGGGACCTGTCAGAAAAGTATAGCAGAAGAAAAGAAAAAGTTAAAAATAAAAATACATTATGGCTCGAAGATCAAACGCATTAACCTACTATACAACTGAACATGAGCTGGTGGTACATAATATCGCCGAAGCATGTGGCAAGTGAGCCCATTCCAGGACCGCAGCAAGATCTAGCTGCTGCAAAAGAAATTGAAGAAGAAAACAAAAAAACCCAAATCGTATGGGCAAAAGCAAAAATGGCGCCGTTTCAAATTAAAAGGGGCCAACCCCCTTTTGATCTTCTAATCGGGCTCGTAATTCCTCAGGCAACCCAAAAAAAAATAAAGCAACCGAATTCTAGATTACCAACTGATAAATATTTTTAATGTTATTTTGTAGAAAAAAATAAGTTCATGCATTGCTACCTCTGCAAAGAAAATCATGAAAGATAAGTGGATAATAGAAGGGGAAAATGATTAACAATAAACCTAAAAAAAACATGGGGCAAGCGAAGATAAAATCGTAGCAGAAAAGAGGATGAGAAGAAGAGGAGGACGAAAATAAAGTGAATAACATGGGAAGAGAAAGTGGGGGAATTGAAGGTAACCCAAAAATTAGGAGCCCATAATTCGGAATAATCGAATTCTGAATGTGATCGGAAGTGGAGAAGTCTGCAATTGGAGGAAAAAAAATGGTGGGAACTGATGTTGGCGGCAGGGGCGGTGGGCATCGAACCAAGCAGCGGTGGCGACGGCAGCGGGCATCGAATGAGCCAACAACTTATGAATAATGAAAAGAGAAACACGTACAAATTATAAAGCGAATTCCATAAACCATAAATAACCAATAACTATGCAGAAAGTATTTATGTCTATGAATTGGCACTCATAAACTGAAAGATAAACGCAAAAGCATCCAGACAGGGCAGAGAACTACAGGCAGTTAGGCACGTAGCCAAACCCACGAATGCAATCCAAGACTCGGACCTCCATTGCTTTTACTATTGCCCTTACCACACCTATAAAAAAGTTAAAAACTATTAGCATCAGGATTGCCAACAAATACCCGTGTCCTTCCGTTGGGAACTTGCGAAAACATTTGACAGCGTGAAGCTACAACCTGAAGCTCAAGGCAGCAAGTAGGACCTTGAGAGATAATACAGAACGACCACCATTTTCAGCCTACTACTATGGGGTTCACTCCAAACTATAGTGCAATGTTATCGAGTATCATCATAATAGAAGACCAAAGAATTTATCCTCGTACATAGTAAAATATATGCAAACAAAAAGATATATATACTCATTAATCAAAATGAATCAAAATAGCCATGTTAATAAATTTTATTCTGGAACTTTGCGGAATATTATTTTTATGACCAGCTAACCGGACCCAAGAGCCAGCTAAGGAAGGTCAGTAAGTTCCAAGAATGTGAAGAAACAAGAAGTCAATAACCACCTACGGAAATGAAGAATTATAGAGGTCTTTTACAGGGGCTGATTAAACTGAACACAAAGGAAAAAGTGATGTGAAGAAAAAATAAATCAGAGCGAACCTGGTGGTGGTTGCTGAAGAAACCAACATCAGCATCCCTATTTTGAAAAAAACTCATAATCAAAATTTAGGGCACAATAAACATCCGTAATTCTGGAACCGAGAAAAATAGACTAAATAAAAATGAAGTACATTGAGTAACAGAAACAAGAACTCATTTCACCTCTATAAATTCTGGCTGTCGTACGATGCTCCTGATTTTTTCATTGGGAGTCGTACAATTTCTACAAACATCAACAAGATATTAAGTTCAAATAATCAAAACAGATACGAAAACCTAAACGATATATATACATATATATATATATATATATATATATATATATATATATATATATATATATATATATATATATATATATATATATATATATATATATATATATATATATAAGATCCATAAATCAAACGAAGTCGTCGGACGCGAAAAGGTACTCACCGGAGTGGCGCCATCAACAAACGTGGCCGAACTCATCTCCATCCCAGAATTCACTCACCCGAATAAAATCAGGTGTAAAAATAAGTGTCACCAGCAAAAAAGGGCACAACTGTAAATGAATAGAGAGACCAAGACCTAGTCGAAACACAAGAAAGCAATTCCAGGAGTGCTGATCTACAATCAGTACCAGTAAATGAAAGCCCTCAAGATTCCAATTCCCGAAGTACAATAAAAAAATTTAGATACAAGGAAAAGACTTTCAAATACTATCAGCATCCTTTGCCATATATCTACAGGTATATGATACAAAAATAATCTGACTCCCCGATTGAAGGAATAATGAAATAGAGAACATGCATAAAAATAAAATTAAAGCACCTTATTGTTAATAGATGAGATACCTATGGTAACTGTCTACAGTGAATCAATCTTTCATCAATCCTCAGTGAAACAAATAATCAACAGAGATAAGAAACCAATATCAGCCAAATCAATATTGAAAAAAAAATTACAGGGAAACAAATGGCAAAATAATCGTATTAAATGGTAAATATAGCAACTTATTGGTATTATTACCAAAAGAAACATAATTTCCAAAGGCCTGCAAGAAAAATCAATTCATACACCTGCAAGAAAAAGCAAGCCAAAAATAGATAAATGTGTAAATTCGGGTTGTAAATTTAAAAATATTAATTCAAGCGAACGATATTAACAAATGATCAAAAAGACGTAACCGAGAGGGTAAGAGTTCAGACAACAAAAAATCCGACGCTCTCAGAGAGGGTGTACAAAGCTCGCCTCTAACCCAATTCAAATAATAATGAACCTGAATTTAGTAGAATACCTCCTCCATCCCCAATAAAAGCGTAGATCTTTTTATAAGTTCTCTTTGAAAAAACAGCAACAAAACACTTTAAACGTTACCCGATTGCAAACATCTGTTATATGTCGCCGTGGCAACCGGATGGCCAAGGTTGGTCGACGGAAATCGAGATGATAATTGGGCAGTAGGGGTTTTAGAAAATTGAAATTGATTTACTTTTGGTCTGAGTCTGAAAGAGCGAAGGGGTGGGGGTGGGTAGGGGTGATGAGGACATATGAGGACACAAGGAAACGCAACACGTAGGACGAAGAAAACGTGAAACAGACAAGCAAAAGAAATAGGATGAGGTAAACATCAGATAGACTTGCCTTGGTGTCGGACTTGAACTTTACAATAATAGTAAGAGAGGTGGTGGAGCGCCGACGGTTCTCGAT
This sequence comes from Erythranthe guttata, assembly GCF_000504015.1. The sequence continues at coordinate 138,167 of NW_012193709.1, read as the reverse complement.
TGAAGCGGAGGCGGGCAAGGGTCCCGGAGGTCAACAATTGTTGGTCAGTCCCTAAGCTTTGAAACGGTGTCGTTCCACAACAATCAGAATAAAAGAAAAGGCAAAATCAAGCAGGCATGTCGTCGTCGAGCAGCTTCAGAAATAAAGGAAAAATAAAAGAATTGGAGAGCCTGATTGGACCGAGAGATTAGAACGACGTAGTTTCGTTATTAAATGGGACAAAAGAAAGTGAGAAAGAAAAGACGTAAAAAAAAAAGGGGACGATCCCCATATATATATATATATATATTTTAATAAAATAATTTGTGTGGCTCAGATCGAGATCACCAACCCAACGGCTGGAAGTGGTGAAGACTGTCTCGAAAAATGCGTTTTGACTGGAGTTGCCACGGTCAACGGCAACTTCACTCTCTCTCCTTCATAATTGACCCACCTACACCCACTTCTCTCCTCCTCCATCTTCTTCCTCCTCTCCCGTTCATTTCGCCCAAAAAAATAAAAACAAAAACCCACCTCTGTCCGGCCACTCTCTGCCGGCCTGTTCGCCGCCCTCCGACCAACTCGTTTGTCGCCCAGCCCCACCCCACATCCCGTTTAGTTTAAAAAAATGATAAAATTTCGAATAAAAAAATGCATTTTCTGTTTTTTTAGATCAAAAAAATATATTTTATATTTTATTCTATTTTATGCTTTTCTTTAAGATTACAACAAATCCTGAAAATTCGAAAATTGAAAAGAAAAAAAATCGAATTTAGTGTCGACGCTGACCGTGGCGTCATGTCATGAAGTCGCCACTCCACGTGGCGACACGTCATGAAGTTGCCACGCCACATGGCGACAGACTCTAAATTAGTTACACGCTTTAAAATATCTCTATTTTGTTTACAAAATTCACAAAACAACCCAAAAAAAAATGACTCTCTTTTGCGCAGGGCAATTTTTTTAAGGTAGTTTTTAAAGGGGCGTTTTTTTTTTCTAGGGTCGTTTTGAGAATTTATAAACAAAATAGGGTTGTTTTGAAGAGTGTAACCAAAATAAGGTATGTCGCCACGTGGCGTAGCGACTTCATTAAGTGCCGCCACGTGGCGTGGCGACTTCATTTAATGCCGCCATGTGGCATGGCGACTTTTAAATTCGATTTTTTTTTTAATTTTGAAATTTGAATTAGTGGACTTTTCTCGAAGATCGCGGCTTGACTTCTGCGTAGAGATAGTGATTCGTCCTCCCATACCCCTATACCTTCTCAGACGCGAGGTAGACGTATCAGAAGACACTCCGGTAGTGGTGACTTTTATTTTCAGAGGTGTAAACAAATTGGGACCCAATGACAGGCCCAATGGCTTATCAGCTGGAGTCGGCACCAACCACGAAACACTCTTTTTTTCGGTTTTTTTAAATTAAAAATTTTAATTAATGTATTTGTTTTATTTAATGTAAATATTTTTGTAGCTCAGATTAGAGAACGATCCAACTGCTAGAAGTGGTGAAGAACGCCTCGATAAGCGTGCTTTGCTGGAGTCACCAGTCACTGGGGCGACACCTTTCTCTCTCATTTGCAGTCGCCTCGATTAATGGCGACTCCTTTTTTTCTCCTCCATAATTCGCCCACTTGCCCCGTTTCTCTCTCTCAATATTCGCCCCTGTCCAAAAAAAGAAAGCACGACAAAAATTTTGAACCAATTTTGAGCGACTCCATCCACCGCCAGTGGTTTCATTAACCGCTTTCCCACACACCGCCCCACCGACCAACTCGCCGGTTATTAAATCCAGTCACTGCAGCTGTCCGACCCATTCACTGCCGATCGATTCGCCGCCGCCGCTCCGCCCCACAGCCACCGTCTGGCCCATTCGACAAGGTAATAATTTCTTTAATTATGTCTTATGTTTATTTATTAAATATTTAATCATGTGTTTACTTATTTGTTTAATTATAGCATGTGTGTTTAATTATTAATTTTTTTTATAGCATGTGTAAACTTAAAGATTGTATCACCTGTAGTTTAAAACGCGCTTGATTTTAGGGTTAGTGCATAATTTCTAAAACATGGTTAATTGTAGTTCTATTAAATAAAAAAAATTAAAATCAATAATTAATAATTATTTCCTAAATCTTTTGAAGATTGATGGCGGCTAGAAATAATGTTAAAGTGTACGTGTAATTTGGAGGTCACATAATTCCCGACGATTGGGTAGCGAGATATAGTATAGTCCACAAAACCGTATTTTGAATTAAACGTGACTTGTCATTTGCTCAATTTATGTCAAAGTTGTATCCACGTCTAGAGTTCAATATTAATCAGTTTGGTCTAAGAGTGTGTTGCAAATCATACGTTTTAAATGGCGGAAGAATGAAGGAGATGATTACCGAGATGACAAAAAGATTTACAATTGTATATAGATCCGGATGAAGGGAGCAACTCAATCGAAGTATTGGTAGAGGTTGAACCCAGATACTTTGATAGTGCCCCACCACAAGTGAGCGTAGAGGCATTTGATTTGAATGAACCAAACTACTCACAACCACAAGTGACTCTCGATTTTCTGGCGGCGACACAAGGCATCCCCAACTTAAGGATCAAGAACTATTGTGAGACTAATGGAGCAAGAGAGGTGCACATAGATCCCTATACAATTAATTATGGTAATTTTTTTTTTTTTGGGGGGGGGGGGTGTTGGGGATCGTGCATGTATACGCAGCGGAATTTAAAATTTTATATCGAACTAGTTTCGATTACATGCAATACTAATCACATAGTCAACGTACCTTAACGCTTCCGCCATACATATGGTAATTATCGATTTAATTGAAAAACGCGTAAAACCGAAAATTACGAAACATGCTTATTTTTAATTTCACAAAATCGAAACATGTAATCACATATTACTCATGCTTGCAAATTAATAATCATACAAACATGTTCGAATCGAATTACGAAAGTTCCGATTTATTACCTCTTGTAGCGTGAGATTTCGACGAATCGAAATCCTAAAACGAGTCACGTACAAGCTGCAAATTACCAATCCACGGGCTGCAATTCACGGCTGGAACAAGCTGATCCAGCAAGCGGCGAATGGCAACGAACGGCAGCAGCAGCGGCGGCGCGTGGCAGCGGCAGCGGCGGCGCGTGAGCGGCGGTGCGGCGCGTGCGGCGGTGCGCGGATTCGTCGGGGCAGCAGCTCCTCTCCAATTAGGTTTCACCTCGTATATTTTGACCCACTCGAACTATAGCACTAGATATAAACGAGTTAGATAACAACACGAATAAAACGAAGGAGAAAGAGGAGAAAACCGGCGGCGTTTCCGGCGGTGGTCGGCGGTGGCGCGGCGGAGATGCAACGGCCGAGAGGTGTTGAGCGGCTAGGGTTTTTGTGCTGAAAAATCTGATCTCAAAACTCCTTTTGAGGTCTATTTATACCTAGGGTTTTCAACCCTAGCGGGCTTAAGTCATTGGGCTTGACCCACTGATGCATTAAGCCCATCCCCTTGTCGGCCTCGTTTCTAACAAACGATCGTCCACAAAATTATAACAAAATTATATTTGTGACGAGCTCAAAGTCCTCGTCGATACGAGTGCCTCTTCGAAATTTCCAATTTCCAAAATTGGAAACTTCCACTTCAGTGGACTTGCTAAATCGGGAAGCTTCCCAATTTAGAAAGTTCACTAAATTCCGCATGTCTCTCTTTCTCTACGTTTATTCCAATTCGCAATTCATAATTACGAATCTTGGATTCAATCATATCGACATCCAATCGTTCAAAGATTAACACATTAATCTATGCTTGTTGTTATCAAGGATCTATATTACACGAGAAGTGTGACCCTCAATGGTTCAGGTGTATGCTAGCCGTGGGCTCACAACTCTTTGTGATTCGAACAACACATTGTTCTTATACGAACTCCTCCCAAGAGTCCCGATTAGAGTAAAACTCATTTTACCTAATCCCGATCAAATCGGTGCCCAACGAATCAAGATTGGCGTCTAGCAACTACGCATCATGATTCCCTAGATACAAATGAAGTGCCTGCAAGAACCTTATGATATAGTTAGCGTACAGTACGATCCCTTCGTAGCACATGTCCCGATTGAACTAGAGGCATTGGTTCACCGAGACCTCTTATAAAGTTCAATAACCGTGCGCACGTTCTAGGTATTATAAATCCGTTCGTGTGCGACTTAGGGAAACACATTTCCCTAATCACCCCACTATCAACTCTGGCCAGAGATTCCATGGATTATAAACCGTCAGAACACACAGGACATCCATGACTACTCAAGCGCTCGAATCCCCTACTACAATGCACAGACTTCACACTAGATTTCGGATTGCACGAACGTTGGCCCTTGGAGCGGTCCGCGGTGGGACTCAGGGACAGGTCACGATACAATCGGTCCTCTAGTGAAGTCACGGTGATGTCTGGGTCTTAAGGACTAATGGTGTACAACTATATCTTAGAAACCTATTACTCGATGAATGAGAACCACTTATAGATTTCTAGGGCGAGGGAGTTCAGTGAACTCATCCAGTATGAGCACCCACTCAAGTATGCCGATGTCACAACACCGAGGACTGATGAGACGCAGTACACATACACTAAGTGCTAGTCTCAAAAGGGAAAGGCCGGTATCCTCATTATTGGCGTAACCCATCGACTAGGAACAAGGTTTAACAGTTACATTACATTGCTGAGTTATCTCATGATTCTACTAGATCAACTCACAGTAATAGAGTAACTCGTTAGGACTATATCTATGCTGCTTGCATGGGATAACAGATATAGAATGCCAAATAAGATATTTTATTATTACGAACGAAAAACGATTGTTTTATTACAAAGAAAAGAGAAAGACCACAGCCACAAGTTGGCTTGCCGGTCACCTACTCTAACAATCTCCCACTTGACCTAAAGCCAACTACTCATAAATCTAAGTCCCATCGACTCTCGATGTTTCTCGTGGACTGATCCTGACAATGGCTTGGTGAAGGGATCTGCAATATTGTCCTCCGAGGTGACTCTGTCCAGCTTGACTTCACCTCTCTCTATGATCTCTCGGATCACATGGTATTTTCTCAACACGTGCTTCGACTTCTGATGAGCTCTTGGTTCCTTAGCTTGCGCTACGGCTCCGTTGTTATCGCAGTACAGCCGTACTGGATCGCTAGCGTTCGGAAATACACCCAACTCTTGGATGAATTTCCTAATCCATGACCCTTCCTTTGAAGCATCTGATGCTGCAATATATTCAGCCTCGGTGGTGGAATCAGCCGTCGTGCCTTGTTTGGAACTCTTCCAACACACGGCACCTCCGTTGACTTTGAATATATACCCCGAGTTTGACTTTGAGTCATCCACGTCCGATTGAAAACTAGAATCCGTGAAGCCTTCTAATTTCAACTCGGTATCCCCATAGACCAAAAACAAATCTCGAGTTCTTCGCAAGTACTTGAGAATGTCTTTCACAGCCTTCCAATGGGCTGGGCCGGGGTCGGACTGATATCTGCTTGTGACGCTCACAGCATACGCAATATCAGGTCGTGTACACAGCATGCCATACATTATGCTTCCTATAGCGGATGCATAAGGTGTCCTTTTCATCTCCTCGATTTCCATTTGCGTTTGAGGACGCATGGATTTCGAGAGACGAACCCCATGGGACATTGGCAAGAATCCCTTCTTGGATTCTTCCATGCTAAACCGTTTGAGAACGGTGTCTATGTACATGGATTGGGACAAGCCAAGCAATCTCCTCGATCTATCTCTATAGATCCGTATTCCCAATACGTAGGATGCTTCTCCCAAATCCTTCATCGAGAAACGTGTGGATAACCATACTTTAGTCGACTGCAACATCCCTACATCATTCCCAATGAGTAGTATGTCATCAACATAAAGTACAAGAAAAGTCACTGCACTCCCACTAACCTTCTTGTAGACACAAGGTTCCTCCGGGTTTTTCACAAATTCAAACTCTTTGATAGTTGTGTCGAACCTTTTGTTCCAACTACGGGATGCTTGTTTCAATCCATAAATGGATCGCTGGAGTTTGCAAACCTTTTGCTCATCTCCAGAAGATATGAAGCCTTCCGGCTGCGCCATGTAAATTTCTTCCTCAATGTCCCCATTAAGGAAAGCGGTCTTCACATCCATTTGCCATATCTCGTAGTCATACCACGCAGAGATGGCCAGCAAAATCCTAATGGACTTAAGCATAGCAACTGGAGAGAAGGTTTCCTCATAGTCAACTCCTTGCTTTTGAGTATAACCCTTCGCTACCAATCTAGCCTTGTAGGTCGATACCTTTCCATCTACTCCAATTTTCTTCTTATAGATCCACTTGCAGCCTATGGGAACGATTCCCTCGGGTGGATCTACCAAGGTCCATACCTTGTTGGAGTACATAGAGTCCATTTCGGATTTCATGGCATTTAGCCAATGTCCCTTGTCTGTATCCGATACAGCTTCGTTGAAAGTTCTAGGATCACATCCTTGGTCAACTTCATCAACGAGGAATAACCTATCGGGCGCTCTCCGAACTCTTTCGGATCTACGCAGCGACGGTTCAGGAGGTATATGAGTGGTTTGTTGAATTGGTTCATTATCTGATTGTTGTGCTTGAACTTCAGATTGTGGTTCTCGAACTTCTTCGAGATCAACTACACTGCCCTTTGTATCCGATAGAAATTCCTTCTCAAGGAACACGGCATTTCTCGAGACGAACACCTTTGCCTCGGAAACATAGTAGAATTCGTATCCCATGGAATCCTCGGGATACCCCACAAAATAGCATAGGTCGGATTTTGTATCCAACTTATCTCCCACTAGCCGCTTCACGTAAGCGGGACAACCCCATATCCTAATATGTTTAAACGTGGGTTTCTTGGAGTGCCAAAGTTCATAAGGTGTGGAGTTAACTGCTTTGGTATTAACCCTATTCAGCAAATACACGGCAGTTAGGAGTGCATGACCCCACAGGTATGCCGGTAGCTCGGTGAACCCCATCATAGATCGAACCATGTCTAACAGTGTTCGATTCCGACGTTCGGAAACTCCATTAAGTTGAGGAGTTCCAGGAGGAGTCCATTGAGAAAGAATCCCATTCTCTTTAAGATAGTCTATAAACTCAGTACTTAAGTATTCGCCACCACGATCGGATCGTAGTTTCTTAATACGTCTACCGAGTTGGTTTTCTACTTGGTGTCTAAAATCTTTGAACCTTTCAAAAGTTTCAGACTTATACTTCATTAAGTACACGAAACCATACCTAGAATAATCGTCGGTAAAGGTAACGAAGTAGTTAAAACCACCCCTAGCACTAACGCTTAGTGGACCACACACGTCTGAATGGATCAAATCCAAAAGACCCTCGGCCCGTTCCATCTTCCCTTTGAAGGGAGTCTTGGTCATTTTTCCTTTAAGGCAGGATACACAAGTTTGAAGTGATTTAACGTCCTCCAAGGAGAACATTCCTTCACTAACAAACTCGTTCATCCTTCTCAAGGAAATGTGACCTAGTCGAGCGTGCCAAAGTTGTGCGGGGTTAAGACTTATATCTTTTCGTTTTGCTGATATAATGTTAATAGGTATTTCACTTGGATTTAGTTCATATAAGTTGTTTATAAGTTGTCCCTTACAAATCATATTTTGTTCCTTTTGTATAATGCAAATCGAATTTCCAAAAACAAAAGTAAAACCTTCATTATCCAAAACAGGAATAGAAATAAGGTTTCGAATAAGTGACGGAACAAATAAACAATTGTTCAAAACAATGGAAAAACTAGAATCCAAAACAGAAAGATAAATTGTCCCAATGGCTTCAGCAGCAACTCTTGCTCCGTTGCCCATTCTTAGGTAGGTCTCACCCACATTAAGCTTCCTACTTCTTGTCATGAGCTGCAAATCATTACAAAGATGTGAGCCACAACCAGTATCCAATACCCAAGCAGAAGATTTAACGGACAAGTTAACTTCAACTAAATACGTACCCTTTTCAGAACGTTTCTGATCGAGGTAAGCCTTGCAGTTGCGTCGCCAATGGCCCTTCTTTCCACAATGATGGCAAGCGTCATCAACTTGCTTGGTGACCTTGTCATTCTTCACTCCGCTCGACTCGCCCTTCTCAAGTTTCTTGCTCGGGCCGAAACTCCTTTCTTTCCTTTTCTTCTGGAAAGAACCTTTCTTCACAGAAGGAGCAACTAGGAGAACAGATTTCTCCTTCTTGATCGTGGACTCATAGCTGACCAACATGTTCAACAACTCATCCAATGGTGGATCGAGCTTGTTCATGTTGAAGTTCACTATGAACGATTCATAAGAACTAGGAAGGGACAGTAGGATCAAATCCACCGAGAGCTCGGCCGGGAGGGTGACATCAAGGTTCACCAGCTTCTCAAGGAGAGTGATCATCTTGAGACCGTGCTCGTGGACCGAAGCCCCTTCACGCAGCCTCATGGTGATCAACTCCTTGGTAGCTGAGTACCTCGATGCCCTAGTATTCTCACTGTACATGCTTTCAAGATGATGCTTGATATCATAAGCATGCACGTGAGACTCATACTTCCTCGCGAGCTCTGGCACCATGGATGCTAGCATGTAGCACCTCGCATGGAGGTCGTCCTTCTTCCATGCCTCGAAAGTGGCAGTCTCGTCAGCAGTAGCAGTCGCAGGAAGAGCAGCGGGGGGACGTTCATTGAGCACATAGAGACGCTCCTCGACTTGGAGCACAAGTTTCAGATTGCGAAGCCAATCCAAATAGTTTGGACCGGTGAGTTTGTTTTGGTCGAGGATTGAGGAAAGGGGATGTTTGGACATTGTTGCTGAGAAAATTTTAAGAAGACAATAATTAGAGTTTAGTTCGTAATAATCGTTACAATTAAAATTTTGGACTTGTATGTTTTAATTGTTCTCCCACTAATTTTATCGAATTCCACCACCCTCTAGCAGACAATCGAGAAAACTTGTTTTTCTTTAATGGGCTTTAGGTCCAATAGCGCAAATGTAACCCGTAGTTAATCTATCCCGATTACATAAGCCTAAAGGTAGAGTACTATCAATCACATCACTATGTGACCCTAAAGATCGATTTACCTCACACTTGATAATGACCTAAGTTAATCTAGCGAATATCAAAATCTTCGTGTGTCAAGTCTAGCCTACCAATATGAGATGTCATGGATCCAACTATATCAAACTAATGCAATCCCTAGTTAATCTAGCCGACCACATTAATCCAACATAATTTTATCTATGACCGTATCTCCATCTAATGTCAATTAAATTACAGCTTATCCCACAATAGCACTCCCCGCTAACACGGCTTACTGCACTATTATGAGAGGCTACACATAATTTAATTGTTGGTAGAAGGAAAGAAAAATTCAACAATTTGGTTTTTCTTTATAGCTTGATAATTATTCTTGATTAAGAATGAGGGATTTTGTTTTTAAATCTTATTAGCTCATCGGAAGTTTTAGGTTATGATCGTTTGTGATTCCTACAACTATGTTCTCTAGGTATGTGGAAACGCATATTGATCCTAAGAGAGACATACGATCATCATCGTACTTAATCACAATTATTCATCTCATGAATTAATTAATAAATACGATTAATTGCAAATATAATTAACGGACTTCTTTCATTCATAAATCATTCAAATAAGAATGAAGTCCATTAATTATTTGCCATCTAATTTGTGTTCCATTAATTAAACTAATTTAACGATTAAATTAAATAATTAATCCAACACTATCCTTTGAATTCAAATTAAATTAATGGATCAATTATCTAATTGGGTTTAATTGATAAATAATTTCAAAAATTAAAAATCAATTAATTTTAATATTAATTCTCAGAAAATCAAATAAAAAATTTTTTTTTTTTTTTTTTTTGTTTGCGCTGACCGGACCGGTCGGACCGGTCCGACCGGACCGGTTCGGTCAGCTGGAAAAACAGCAGAAAAACGAATTTTAAAAATTTTATATTTTCTGAAATATTCAAAATATTAATTAATATTAAACCACCCAATTTGATAACACCAAAAATTCAACAATTCAACAAATCGAAGCATGCTTTCGAAAACGATAAACACGTTGACAAATAAACGATTAACCCGTGGCTCTGATACCACTGTTGGGGATCGTGCATGTATACGCAGCGGAATTTAAAATTTTATATCGAACTAGTTTCGATTACATGCAATACTAATCACATAGTCAACGTACCTTAACGCTTCCGCCATACATATGGTAATTATCGATTTAATTGAAAAACGCGTAAAACCGAAAATTACGAAACATGCTTATTTTTAATTTCACAAAATCGAAACATGTAATCACATATTACTCATGCTTGCAAATTAATAATCATACAAACATGTTCGAATCGAATTACGAAAGTTCCGATTTATTACCTCTTGTAGCGTGAGATTTCGACGAATCGAAATCCTAAAACGAGTCACGTACAAGCTGCAAATTACCAATCCACGGGCTGCAATTCACGGCTGGAACAAGCTGATCCAGCAAGCGGCGAATGGCAACGAACGGCAGCAGCAGCGGCGGCGCGTGGCAGCGGCAGCGGCGGCGCGTGAGCGGCGGTGCGGCGCGTGCGGTGGTGCACGGATTCGTCGGGGCAGCAGCTCCTCTCCAATTAGGTTTCACCTCGTATTTTCGACCCACTCGAACTATAGCACTAGATATAAACGAGTTAGATAACAACACGAATAAAACGAAGGAGAAAGAGGAGAAAACCGGCGGCGTTTCCGGCGGTGGTCGGCGGTGGCGCGGCGGAGATGCAACGGCCGAGAGGTGTTGAGCGGCTAGGGTTTTTGTGCTGAAAATCTGATCTCAAAACTCCTTTTGAGGTCTATTTATACCTAGGGTTTTCAACCCTAGCGGGCTTAAGTCATTGGGCTTGACCCACTGATGCATTAAGCCCATCCCCTTGTCGGCCTCGTTTCTAACAAACGATCGTCCACAAAATTATAACAAAATTATATTTGTGACGAGCTCAAAGTCCTCGTCGATACGAGTGCCTCTTCGAAATTTCCAATTTCCAAAATTGGAAACTTCCACTTCAGTGGACTTGCTAAATCGGGAAGCTTCCCAATTTAGAAAGTTCACTAAATTCCGCATGTCTCTCTTTCTCTACGTTTATTCCAATTCGCAATTCACAATTGCGAATCTTGGATTCAATCATATCGACATCCAATCGTTCAAAGATTAACACATTAATCTATGCTTGTTGTTATCAAGGATCTATATTACACGAGAAGTGTGACCCTCAATGGTTCAGGTGTATGCTAGCCGTGGGCTCACAACTCTTTGTGATTCGAACAACACATTGTTCTTATATGAACTCCTCCCAAGAGTCCCGATTAGAGTAAAACTCATTTTACCTAATCCCGATCAAATCGGTGCCCAACGAATCAAGATTGGCGTCTAGCAACTACGCATCATGATTCCCTAGATACAAATGAAGTGCCTGCAAGAACCTTATGATATAGTTAGCGTACAGTACGATCCCTTCGTAGCACATGTCCCGATTGAACTAGAGGCATTGGTTCACCGAGACCTCTTATAAAGTTCAATAACCGTGCGCACGTTCTAGGTATTATAAATCCGTTCGTGTGCGACTTAGGGAAACACATTTCCCTAATCACCCCACTATCAACTCTGGCCAGAGATTCCATGGATTATAAACCGTCAGAACACACAGGACATCCATGACTACTCAAGCGCTCGAATCCCCTACTACAATGCACAGACTTCACACTAGATTTCGGATTGCACGAACGTTGGCCCTTGGAGCGGTCCGCGGTGGGACTCAGGGACAGGTCACGATACAATCGGTCCTCTAGTGAAGTCACGGTGATGTCTGGGTCTTAAGGACTAATGGTGTACAACTATATCTTAGAAACCTATTACTCGATGAATGAGAACCACTTATAGATTTCTAGGGCGAGGGAGTTCAGTGAACTCATCCAGTATGAGCACCCACTCAAGTATGCCGATGTCACAACACCGAGGACTGATGAGACGCAGTACACATACACTAAGTGCTAGTCTCAAAAGGGAAAGGCCGGTATCCTCATTATTGGCGTAACCCATCGACTAGGAACAAGGTTTAACAGTTACATTACATTGCTGAGTTATCTCACGATTCTACTAGATCAACTCACAGTAATAGAGTAACTCGTTAGGACTATATCTATGCTGCTTGCATGGGATAACAGATATAGAATGCCAAATAAGATATTTTATTATTACGAACGAAAAACGATTGTTTTATTACAAAGAAAAGAGAAAGACCGCAGCCACAAGTTGGCTTGCCGGTCACCTACTCTAACACAGGAAGCAAAAATGATCAAAGGGTAAGAAAAGAGTTGCGAGATGGAACATTTTCGAAGATAATGACCCTATAGGAGACTCCCTTGGGCCAAACAGTCCTGTAAATTTGGAACCATCCGATAACGGAGACGACGACAATGAAGATGTAGATGCGCATGATGTTTGGGAGACGTTGTTGCAGCACAACGAATAGGGACGGAAGCAAAGGGACAACCAACATTGTATGAATCTATCCAATTTTTCTTGATGTCGTTTCCAGAAGTCACGGCCGATTCAGTTGATGTTGGAATGGGCTAATATAATAGGTTTTACAACAGCGATCGAGATATTCTTGAGGTCGGGATGGTGTTTGAGGGAAAAAAATCGCATTTGCGCTGCGGTGATGGACCATTCGATTCGGTTTGCTAAACGAGAATTTACAGTGTTTGAAAGTAATAAGAAGATATGGAGTGTCAAGTGCAAGCAAAATACGCCTGAAAAGCCTTGCAGATGGTCGTTGCGGGATATTAAAAAAATATGGCAAATGATTCTTTCTTATTACGAGATATGGTGGACCCCACAATTGCATAATGGATGAAATCTCGAATCAACACACGAATTTGGACATGAACTACATTGCTACACTAATGGTTCAATCTGTTCGAGATGATCCAGCTTGGAATTTCAACTTTCAAGGATGCAAGCTTGGCACGGTTTGAAACGTTGCAGAGATAACTTATTCGGGACTTGGGAGTCCTCAATGAACAAATTACCCAAGTTCATGAAGCTACCCCATAGAACAAACTCGAATACGACAATTGAGTTGTATTGAAACCAACAGACATTCCAACACATTGGGCCTTCAAGCCATGTTTGGATGGATTCAAGTTTTGACGTAGAGTTATTAGTGTGATGGAACTTATCTCTACACTAAGTACAAACAAAAGTTGCTAATTGCCGTTTGCTTAGACGCCATTCAACAAGTGCTACTACTTGCGTTTGCTCTTGTTGACAATGAAACCACAGCGTCCTGGAAGTAGGTTTTTCAAATTCTTCACATACACCTAATTTCTAAAATTCCAGTTGGAGAAAGTGTTTATGTAATTCCTCGAGATTACTTTCGAGTTCTGGAAGTGGTTTCTGTATTCATCGGCCATTGCCGCAAGATTACTTTCGAATTCTGCAACAGATAGTGAAGTTACAACTATTTGCCAAGCCCCATGAACGCATGCAATTCCTCGAGACTTACCATTACCCAAGCATTATGCAACACGACGACCCACATTCCTATTGATATGGAATGTGCATAGAAGATGATATGACTCCGAGAGCACTTTTTTTCTAAACTCTTTATCAGCCCCAATTCTCTATCAGTCACAACTACACTCGGTACACTATTTGGGAGGTGTAGCCTTCTCAAATTGTTCAACGGTCATGTATAATGCTCTTCATTCTCATGGCGCATAAATGCCATGACAACAGTAAAATTCTGACCCTCGGAGCAAACACCAATAACCTCCAACAAAGGCATTTTACACACATTTGTTTTGTACGTATAGTCGAACAATAGAACATACAGAAACAATGTTAACATTTCAACCGACTGAGGTTGAGCCCACATGAAATCAATAACTTATATAGTTATGTTCCTCAAGCAACCCAACCAAATGTGGCATAATTGTATGGCCTCCCCTAGCTTGCTTTTTCATTTTCACATTTTCATTGTATACTTATCTCAAATGCACATCCCGTGCCAAGTTCTTCTCTTTCAAATGTATTAAAATCTTCTTCGGCGGTACATGACTTTTTGCCAACATCTGGGTAATGCCCACCTCTTCTTGAGTCATTTTCGTAGACCCAAGCCCCCACAAATACATGGGATCATGATTATTCTTCCAATATAATATTCTAAGTTCCCATCTATCCTCGTAGTGTTCGGCTCCTACCAAATAAAATTTAAATGACATTTCTTTGTGCCAGTCCATCTCTTGTTTTCCACATCTATGTCTATTGAAGTTATTTGCTTCGCCTCAAATAGATTACAAGTAAGATATACTCTATTCTTAGGACTACTACGCTTCACCAACTATACACCAAGATTATTGGCGGTCACTCTCGCCCAATCTGTCAACTCATTCTTCGAGTTAAATAGTTGTGTTATTATGAAATGCTCACTATGACCAACTTCAAATGTAGAAGAAGCTTGTTGCTCTTCCTGAAATACTTATAAATAAGGTTAAAGAGTAGTAACAAAAGTAGTATTAAAAAAAATAATTGCAGAACTTGGGCGCCCAAACCGGGTGCGGAAAGACCGACTGTGCGTCCGCTTTGGGCATGGATCGGTCTTTTCCGCTTCCAGTTTGGGCGTGCAAATCAATTTTATGCGCCCATTTTGGTCGTGAGCCACGTTTTCCTGATTTATAGAAAAAAAAAAAGTAACAAATTTTACCTCATTGGATTGTGTATCTCGATCCTCAACCGATGCACTCATTTTCTTTTGTAAATCACTACAATAAGATTGGTTTCGGGAAGAATTCTAATTTAAAAACTTGAGATAATTTTTTTCTAGAGAGAAAAAGCGAGATAGAGAGTGAATTATTACAAACCCATATTCGTAAAAGTGGTACCGCGAATATCACCTCCCATAATATTTTCTTAATTTTACTCAACTTACAAATTAACTAACTTTTGAACAAACCTTTTTTCCTCGTTAATATATTTTTTTTTCTTTTTTGAAAGGAAAGAAACTAAAACAATTACTCCACCGTTGACTGCGGATCAACGGCGTTGACCCTTTGTTTATTTGTTTATGAAAAACTTTTTGCTCGGTATTAGACTTTTTTTCAATAAACATTTTTTATTTTTCTAATATTCAACACAATTTTTGTTTGATTTGGTGTTTTTATTTTTCAATCACCTATAATATACTAAATATAAAAATATAATTATAATTGTAATTTTCCAAAAGAAAATTAGAAATGTGGAAATATTTTCGTAAATTAAAATTGATTTGAAGAACAAATTTTAATATGTTGAAATTACGGCTGCACTTTGACGATCGATCACGAAAAAATGGAATGCGGCTCGGACTCCATTTGGTCTCTCCTTTTATAGTTGACGTTTAATCACCTGCAATAAAATTTACAATAGGCTGCGGCTATATGCAAGACTAATTCCACTTGTGCAAGACCAAATTAAATTTTTTAATGTATAAATACTATAATACCCTTACCTGTTGAAAAAATAGAAAATTCCAAATGTGCAATACCAAAAACTCAAAAAAAAAAAAAAAAAAAAAAACTATCACAAAACCACAAGACCAACTCTCATCTTCTCCATCAAAACCTTTCTCCTTCCTCATCTATAAACCCACAAAACCTAAACATTCAAAATCATCAAAACTCAACAAATCTTACAAAGACGGTAAGTATGGAGTCAGAAGACATCAAAATAGAAGAATCTACGGTGGAAAAACCCAAGAAAATATGTATTTATGTGTTTTTTTAGTTAGAATATCGTTTTCCCAAAAAAAATCTCGTGCAGACGCAGTCGACATGTACATGTCGAATTTTATAGGCAAAAATCGACATTGGGATGTCGATTTTTTAGAACGAAATCGACACCTTAGTGTCGAAATTTAATTGTTAGCAAAGTAGTCCAAATATACTAAATTTCGACATTGAGGTGTCGAATTTATGGACATATATTCGACACCTTAATGTCGAAATTTAGTTGTTTCATATTTTTTTAAATAAAAATTCCACGCAGACACAGTCGACATGTACATGTCGAATTTTATAGGTAAAAATCGACATTGAGATGTCGATTTTGGAGTACAAAAATCGACACCTTAGTGTCGAAATTTAACTGTTAGCAAATTAGTCCAAATATACTAAATTTCGACATTAAGGTGTCGAATTTAAGGACACATATTCAACACCTTAATGTCGAAATTTAGTTGTTTCATATTTTTTTTATTTGTTATTTGGTCTTGCATGAGCAAACAAAAGACAATTTAATTTATGGGTATATTTGTCATTTCATCTTAATAAAATGGAATCTTTTGGAATCTTTCTTTAATTTGGTCTTGCACAAGTGGAATTAGTATTGCATATAGCTGCAGCCTTTACAATATAATGAAGATAGGCAAGGTGAGATTCAGACTAGGTTGTTCTCTTGAGACGAATTTCACGACCCCTTCTCGAACGAATACAACAGTACAACCTATCTATTTGTTGTAACTTTATCGAAACTGCACATATTCAAGTGAAGTAAGCGCTTACACCCAACAAATAACAAGAGCTCAGCATATATGTAAATAATATAGAGAATATATCACCTTTAGAAATTTACTTTTCTTTCTCCATCTCTTAAAGCCACTAGGCCCTTTTTTATAGTATATAATATGATCATCATAAAACCTCTATCTAATATAAAATTAAGAAAATTTATATTGTTTTATGCAGGATTTTTTTTTTAAATTTCAAAATAATGGTCCAAAATAACCTCACAAAATGGTAAAAAAAATAAATTATATTTTATAATTAAAAAAATATTTTTTCATTAAAATATCCCCAGATAATATGGTTTTGAAATTCGTTCCAAAGAAAGATAGAAAGTATAAGGAATACAAAATATCAAATTGAAATTAAAACTATTGTTCCAAAATAGAGTCGTTCGATAATTTTGATATAATTCCGATGTTATTGTCAATCATATCTTATGAATTAGCACGTGATAGAAACACCTTGAGAAGTGGGCCTGAAAATTGGTGGTGTCCCTCGACCGGCTCTGTTTTCATATTTTTAACACTATTATTCATTTAATATTATGGATTTTCAAGTAAAAAAAAATCACATTAATAAATATCTATTTGGACCTATATTTATTTTGAGTTTCACAATTAGTGTGATTTAAAATTCTTGCTTCAAACTCAAATTATTTCATCCAAATGGGGTTTTAATAATTTTGGATCATAATATTGAGTTGAATAAAGGGTTAATAATTCTTGTTCTCGTTTGTCACTCTTACTTATTTAACTAAGCTTTTCATAGGGTAGGTTTTTTTTAATCTTAAATTAATTGTTTGCCATTAATTTTTTATATGGCTTGTTAATCAAACCATACCAAAAAAAAAAAAAAAATTGAATAATTTGACATCTAAATTTGCATTTTTGAATATTTGACATTTTATGATATCTTGTGACAAGATCAGATACTACAATGCAAGGATAGGGATTCATCAATGGATCCGATGATGATCTAGAGAAATATGCGCTAAAATGCTGTCGGGTTTACCTACGTAAAAAATTCGATTAGCGTAAAAACTTTGCTGCTAATTTTACTAATAAACTTTTGTCTCCGTTGAACATATGAACATGATTTTTGTTGGTGATTATATAAGTTCCGTTCAAAATAAGCTCCAAAGAAACGAAACAAATTAATTATCGTCCATCTTCACATGCCCATATTGGTGTTTGTTGTTTTGTGTGTGAATAAACGATAGCGATCTACCAACTGTATTTCATCGGGTGTAGCATAAAATAAACCGCTCAATTATAAAGATCAAATATTTCTGTCCAAACAAGTACAAGGGATTTCATGTTATGAATCTCTCTGTCCAAACAAGTACAAGGGATTTGATGTTATGAATTTGAAATCTATTCCTCGAAATTTTCCGTCGAAATGGAGACTTAAATTATCCAATCGAGTTCGATAGGTTTTGTTATTATATTGTAAATTTGAAATCCCTAAAGAATTTTGAAACCCCTAAAGAAATATTCCTAACTCACGAACAAATCAGCATCGAAGAAAATTGCCGCTTCTTTTTCCTCGAGAAAGGAACACCACACCTTATTGATTCCTTCAACCTGTTACAATAAAATACAGGTTCTGTATATAGACAATTCCAGCACATGTTTAAGGAATGGGAGGTGATATTCGCGGTAGCAAAATTACGAATGCGGGTTTAAAAAATCCACTATCTACCTATTTCTTTCTCTCTACAATTTTATTTTTAATAACTTTTATATTAAAAATCGTTCCAAAACCCATGTTATTGTAGCGATCGAGATACGGAACCCAATAAAGTAAAGGACTCGAACACGGGTTCTTATTGTGCAAGTACCAACTTGCCTAACCATCTAGGCTTCAGCAATTTTGATATCTAAAACTTATTTAATTATAATTATTCATTTCATTACACTAGGCAAAAAATACATACATACGCCATGCTACCAAGACTCAAACACGGGTCTATTGTGTAATAGACGAGTCCCCTGACCAACTAGGCTACAGCGAGTTTGTTAACTAATACATATTTAAATATAATCATTCATTTCGTTTATACTATGCAAAAAAAAATTGAACCGAACGACCAGTCTAGGCGTGCAGACCCCTGACCGGTGTCTGGACCGAACGTCCGAACTAATTTTCCACGCCGAAAATGGGCGTGTGAAAGCAGTTTCCACGCCTGGTTTAGGCGTGGAAACTGCTTTCACACACCCATTTTGGGCGTGGAAAATTCGAAAACCCAACACTAAAAACAGTCCCAAATCGCGATTTTCTTAGGGATGGCCATGGGGCGGGTACGGGGCGGGTATCGCAATCCCCGCACCCGCCCCGTTTGGAAAATCAAGCAACCCTCACCCGCCCCATACCCCTTGCGGGTTAGAATTGTAGAACCCGCCCCCGCCCCATTTTGCACCAGCGGTACCCGCCCCGTTTGACGACCCGTTTTTTTCTCTCTTCCATTTTAGCTTTTCCTTCTTACTTTGAATATAAAAATCAATTCTAGTTATGTTCCTTAAAAAAAATAGCCTTGTTTTTTCCAATGCAAATATATATACTTGTTAATTACTAAATACGATTAAAATATAAATGCAAATCAACAATCATTTTATAAAATATAATATACATGATATTAAATATACATATAAGGGTATTATACGTAAATAAAAAATATGGGTGGTAAACGGGGGCGGGTACGGTCGGGTACGGGGGAAATTTTACTACACCCGTACCCGCCCCTTACCCGTTGCGGGTATAAATTGTAAAACCCTTACCCGCCCCAATCCTTAACGGGGTTGGTATTACCCGTCGAAAACGGGGCGGGGCGGGGCGGGTACCCGCCGGGTCGGGTAATATTGCCATCCCTAGATTTTCTGGGGATTTTCATGATTAACCACAAATTCAATATATATAACCACTTTTGATTAATTACCTTTCAAATTGACGAGATTTTCGGATTTGGAAAGATTTGTGAGAAAGGTTGAGGGTTTTTGTGAATTTTGGGGCTTTTGGGGTTTGGGTGGATTTGGCGGTTTTTAGAGAGAGAAAGAGAAGACTATTGTGAACGACATTCATAATTTTGCTGCCGCGTAAATCAATACAGTTAAGGAATACTCACAATTTTATTACAGCCGAAAGAAAAATCATCAAAATTCATCCTCATCCTCGTCACCATAACTGGCATTATCATCGTCATCTGTGTCATCATTCGTACATGACTGAATTCTCCGTAACTGACTGATAGCATCTTGTGCATCAAGAACCAGAGCATCTTTCGCAGCTTTAACTGAAAAATTCATTTCCAAACGGCTCTTACTTTTGTCGTTTTTGCCCTCGACCCATTTAGCAACCCGTAAAGATTCCGCCTTTCGCTTGGCTTCCCTGCAGTGCAGTTGGTCTATGTATTTCTCATGCAGGGCCTTGTTCTTGATCTGCTTAAGTACCGGTGGGCTCACAAAAGCAGCGGCTGCTTTCTTCGAGCTATTTAATCTCGAATATTGGTGTTTCGATCCTTGGTTAGGTGTAGGCGAGGCAAATGACGAAGTGCCCTCTTGAATAAAATCGAGAGACGGTTCAACTGTTGTCGATTCAAGAATGTCGAACAAGTCTGCTTCGTAATCTTGATCTTCGTTTTGCTGCTTCTGAAGTATTTGTCTGACAGTTTTCTGAGCAAGAAATGTTCTTTTCCTGGATCGGAGCTTTTTAATATTGATTTTAGCTGGACTAAGCAATTTGCTCGCAGAAAATGCGAGGGGTGACTGTTCCTTCTTCTTGTTGGGGCGTGAACGCTTTTTGGGTTGAATTGGGGTTAAGTGATCTAAATGGATTCTGTCGAAACATTCGTTTGCAGATTTTCCAGGAACCTGCACATATATTGCAATGTCGATTTATTAACTATGGAGATTGATTCTTGCTCAACAAAGTTGTAGAAATTTCACATAAAATGGAAAAAAAGCTAATGTAGCATTACAGCAAAATCTATGTATGAAGGTACAAATATATGTATATGTATATATGTAATTATGTATATCAATAAGGAGCGCACAGAAAACTCATTCTAACCAATAGAAGACAATGTTTTAGACATACAAGCCTCTATTTTTTCGACATTTTGCTTCCGATAAAAACGAGGTCACAAATAAGTAGGAGATTATCAGTATATCCATAATTTCTTTGAGAAAGAAACTTATGATTAGAGATAATGAAGGCTGCCCTCAACGCTACGAAAGAAGTGGGACTATCCGAACTTATCTCTTACACATTCTCTCTGATTTATCTTTTTAATCGCATTTGTTTAATTTCCTCCCTCATCTAAACGGAGATGCCATATACAGTATTAGAACAGAAAGGGGGTTATTTGTAATATTTAAATCTCTTCACTGGAGTAACTAGTTCGTCCATCAGGATTCAGATTCAAATGCAGGTTAATATATCAAGACCCTAAATCTTGCATTGAGATAAGACCAGCCAAGATACGCTGAGGTGGCGATCAGCCTTTATACCGTTACCAGATTCTGGCATATCTCGAACCATTTTTTCGTCACGTGCCGTGTTAGCCCAAGATCCGATCACTGAAAACACTACTTACCCTATGGTCTATGCCAGATCACTTTTCATCTTCAACTTTCTACTCGGTAAAGACAATAGTTACAGAATCGTCTCTTAGAATCTAAAACTCGTTTTGTTGTAACGAAGTTTATCGATCTTTCTATACGACTCTTACTATCGAATCAAAACCACGAGTGCATCTTTGTAACTTAAGAAGCTAATAACTAACATCCTCCTTTTGACACTTACGGTATCAAAACCTAACTCATAGCAATCTGCAGTATGACAACTAAACTCCATAAATCTGAGGATCTAAAAGGTAATATTTTACATACATTGTATCAATACCCTACTAGACGTAGTTTTCGCCCTCGTACATATGCTCCTATCAACTAAAATTTTGGAGGAGAGATTTCATTTCAAGTCCTTCTTCGATTGCAATATCGAAATTTTTGGGGCAATTATGCATGACGGGACCCAAGATGAGTTCTTTCACAAGAAAGGAAAAGCAAAACAACAACAAAATAGTAGAGAACAACACAAGCAACAAAGGGCACGTTAATTACCATTCGAGCAACTTCTTTCCAAAATCGAGGTGTGGGCTTTACTGTGAAGTAAGCTTTTCGCAGAGCCAATTCTTGCTCCTCGCTCCATCCTTTACACTCTTCCACTTCACATCTCTTTCTCTTGTCACCGATATTCTTGTTCTCTTTACGATTTTTGTCTCCACTTCCCATCTCAACACCACAATCTTTAACAACTTTTTTACTCGTACATATTTTAGATAACTCACCATTCCCTTTAGGCAATTTCTCAACCGACTTGATCGTATTTGTTCGATTAGAGCTACGAGTAACCCTCTTCTCAACGTTTTCCGAACAACTATCAGCACCAATTTTGGGCTTCTCCTTTTTCGACAAAAGTCTTACAGTCTTGCCCGAATCCTCATCGGAACTGGAGTCACAGAGGTCAATATATACCAACCTATTTCCACAAACCGAACTCCTCGTGACCATCTTCTCTACAACATTTTGCTTCCGATAATCCAAAACTTCTACATTTTTTTTACTCACATTGGCTCCACCGTGCAATCTTGCAGACCTTCTACAACCATTGCTTGATTTGTTCGAATCCTTCGATTCAACTACTTTTTTATCCGTCTTTCTTGAAATTTCATTGCAGTCGTTTTTCAAACTGCTCGCGAACCTGCTTCTACGAATCGAACTCCTTGTCACCCTCTTCTCCGTCTCGGTCGTAGGTGAATCCAGCCTACTCAAATTGGGGTCCAATTTTGCAGACCCTTTGCTAGATTTTGTCGAACTTCTGGACTTGGTATCTTTCACCCCTCTCTTCTGGGTTGTGGTAATGGCGGAGCCTGTAGGTGCAGAAAATGAAACAGGAGTACGGATTTTCCTTGTTGACGGATTAGGGGTTGCTCGATTTTCTGCGGCTGTTTGGTTTATGTGAAGAAATCTGGGGGATCTTCGTGGAGTATTCGTTGGGTTTTGTTCTTCATTGTTTATCGGTTTTGGGTGAGGCATTTCCTCAAACAGGTGTTCTGCCTGACAAACAAAGAAGAAAGAAATGCAATTCTGGAGAAAGATTCAAATTTCGAATATGGAGCGAGTTTCACTGAACTAAGCCTAAATATTGGATGGATACATGTGGCCCATTTAGCTTGGTCCGTGATTAAGACTATCGGCCCTATTCCAACAACTAACCACCAAATTTTGCAAGTGCTTACAAACATAAAGGTTAAATACAGTTAATTTATACCATTTGTAACATTTACCTCTCTAAAGTATCATTTGTAACACTTACACCCTCAAGCTCAATTCAAGTTGTATTTTAAATCCTAATACCTTAAAATTTTCTTTTTTTATTTAAAATTATAACTAAAAGAATAATTAAATTATACAATTAAAAAATATTTGTTGAAAAATGCAATATTTTAAATAAATTATACAACTAAAAAAATATCTGTTGAAAAATGCAATATTTTAAACTTTAAAAATATTATCTTGTATTGTTGGGTACATATTTAATAAATAACATCTACGTGTTATTGGATCAATTAATCAAATATATTCATATCGATAAATTTTAAGAAATCAATACATAAATAATAGTCATCTTAAGTATTTAAATTTATTTTAGTTCATTAATTTCTTAAAATATATTTTCATTCATTATACAATATATATTACTTTTTTATTTTTTCCCAGTAATTTAATTTAGTTACTTTTTAATTTTTATGATCCAATAATTATTAGATAGTTATGTTATTACGTTTTATTTTAAAATATAAAATATTTGATATCGAGGGGTAAGTGTTACAAATGCTATATCGAGGGGTAAATGTCATTACGTTTTAGTAATTTCATTAGTAATCATGGCATTTGGTTCGTGGGATTATCTAGCAAATGATAAACAATCTTCTGTTTTGTTTGGTTGATTTTGAGTTATAACATGGGATTAATTGTAAAATGTCTGAAATGCCCAATTTAAATGAATATGGTGAGAAATTCAAAAGACATGCAATTTTTTTTATTTTTTTCTGGAAAAAATGTGGACAGCTTTATATTCCAACTCCTTTCTTTATGAGGAATCAATGCTTCAAAACTATAAAGTCATATATTTTTGGCCTCTAAAACAATGAACAATAGATAAAGTGCAACAAATGTTCAGGCCTTTATCAAACTCACACTAACTTATGATTTAATTTTACTGTTGGATTTATTAAATCTCTTATGCCATTTTTTTCCTTTTATCTCTTCTATTTCTACTGTGAGATGGTATTATTCTTTTAACGAGGACTTATTAAGAGGTGGATGGTGCCTTTATAAAAAGAGGGTGCATATGTATATATACTCATAGCCTCCCAAATCAATGTCATATATCATTTGTTTGCCTGAAAACAGAGAACCAGGAATACATTAAAATTTGAACTGTGTCAAAATAGCCATGACTGCTCAAAAAAGAACACACACAAGCATCAAAGGCACATTAAAAAATGTGAAAGAAAAATCTAGTACTCAGTCTCGATAAAAAAAGTAATAATTCCTTAAAGAACTTGATCGATGAGATAATCAGCCAACCTCTCAACAACGATGTTGCATTGCCCATGTGTCACGGGCTCTTCATAGAGACAAAAAACTAGCGACTGGCCCGTTTTCTTAATCGTTATGCCTCTTGGCCCCTTTTTTCCATGAATAACAGCACCATATACTTTGTTCATCCAAGGAACAAACAAGTTGGGGTAAGATGACCATGTTCCTTGAAATAAGTCAGTATGCCTTGATCTAATGGAAGGTGAAGCTTTGAGCCCAATTAACGTCGTTGTGACGAAGGATTGCGGCGGCGATGAGGCGAAGGCCGGCTTAAACTGATTGACGGGTACAAATTGCAAATCATATAACAATTTGAAAGTCAAACAGGTGAAATTGAAAAAAAAAAAAAAAAAAAACAGTGCACTGTAGTCTCCAATTTTCGATTTTACGCCTCTTTTCGTTTTCCCACAGCCAAACACGATGTTCTTCTACTATAAGAAGATTTATTTCAGCGTCCTTCGTTACGAAATTTCCCAGTCCCTCTGTTTCTCTCTGCCGATGCTTACCTCTGTTTCTCTCTCCCGACGCTTAAGATTCTCCAAGAAATATTTTATTTCTCTTCTTTTTATATGCAGGGCTTATACTATGCTACACCGGGTAAATACACCGGGTAGATCTTTACCATTCATATACATACAAACACACACACCAACATTGGTATGTGTAGATCAACGGTAAAAAATCACCCAGTGTAACCTTCACCGGGTGTAGCATAAAAATAACCTATATTATATGCAGTATCGATGCGTGAACTTGCATCTTTATTGGTTAACCGTCACTTGTTCTACCAGAAACAAAGATGAAACAAAGATGATTAGACATGTTTAATAAGATGGAGAAACCAACGCTGCTTACCTGCAGATGATTAGGGCTCGGCGATATAGATTTTGTGAAGAAGATAACTATTTATGTGTAATAGTTTGGTAATTAATTTATTTTTATAAGGGCTTTATTGTATTTACGTACATGGCCAGATGATGGGTTAATTGATGATAGCTTGTCAAGCCGAAATTGGCTTGACAAATAGTCAGCTAATTAACTGATAAAATCTGTAGGGCCAGTAATCAAGAGGAGGTCTAACACAACAACCAAACAATGAATTAATCGGGACAAATAGTCCCATCCACCCTAATATATCCAACCAAAAGAACCCCAGGGGTGCATAGTGTATTTAGCCCCAAACATAATTTGCACACCAATTTTTTAACATGTAATTAGAATTTTATGTTTTATGATTTATCCATATATAATGTATATTTTCCTTATATGTATAGTAGACATCAAACATCCATCTGCTGTCATTTTTTTTAGTCGGCAAAGAGATGTTGGCTTTTTTTTTTTTTAATGAAAATATTCTAAAAATCTCTATATATAGGTTGTTTAATTTTGACCATTTTTATTAGTTTTTTTTCACTCTTTTTTGCCCATTTTTCACTGTGTTCAATTACTCTTCACTCTTTTCAATCATTTTTTCTTTTATCTCAGGCATAAAAAAAAAACTGAAAAAATCAAATCAATAAAAATGAATACTTGGAGATGATGAATTTTAAAACATAAAACCTCCTAAAATTTTGAATTTTTTTTCCTAAAATTGAAATAAAACTATAATTTGAAACAATTGCAAATTAAAAACAAAACTTTTCATATAATAATCGCAAATTCCCTCCTCCGAAAAAACAAACAAAAAAAGAACACTCAAAATCCCTAAAATTGAACACTAAAACAGACAAAAAAAAAAATCGAATTTAAATGAACGCTAAAAATCGTCAACAATCTAAGAAAATAATACACCTCATTTTTACTTAAAATTGTATCCTTAATTTTCTAAGTTAATTGGATTAAAGAACCGCCAAAATATTTTCTAATATTATAATTCGCCCTCAGACCAAAAGTTCATCCTTCTAATGTGCTCATACAAAAGTTCTTCAATATATTTCACGAAAACATTGAGAATGATAGAGATTTTGTATCTTTTAAAAATTGAAGAGAGGGAGAGAAATCTGAGAGAGATAAAGAGACGGTCGTTCAGTAAGTGAAACAACCTAGAAAAAAACAGGGATTCTATCAAACATAAAGTGGGATAAAAGAGTCATTGCACACAACAATAATAGAATTAATTGTTTCCCTAAAAAAAGAATAAATTATACAGTCAAACCTTGATAAATTAATAACATCGCTTAAATAATAGTTTTTTATGGTCCCGATTAGGTGAAAACCATCTAAACTATTACTTCGATAATTTAATATTTCGCTAATTTAGTAAAATTTTACTAGCATCATCTCTATTAGTTTATAGAGGTTTAACTGTACTAACAGGTATTCAACTAAAAATAGGGAAAATAATGGATACCTTTTTTTTATTAGTTGATGAAGTGATAGTTGACCTAAAGCGATAGTCGGAGTTGGTTGTCTTGTTGTTAACCTTAAAAGTTAGTAAAACGATTAGTACTCCTCTACTCTAATCTATTCGTATTATTATTATTATTGCGCTCCAACTGAAGTTTCTTTTTTCATTTATTAGCCGACAAATCCCAGCAGTCACATGCTTCAACTTCACATCTTTTTCGTGAATAATAATAATTGACAGTAATTCCGTCGCTAAAACATTTAGCAACAAAAATCTCACTTGCAAAACAAGCTCTACAGCCTCTATTGCCTATTGGCCATTGGTTTCCTCCCCTCACCGACGATTCCGTTTCACTTGCTGCCTGCCTCTCTGTTTTCCCCTTCTTCTATTCTCTCTCCCATCAAATCACAAACTAGAGAGAGAGAGAGAGAGAGAGTCCTGGTTGGACCTGTGGTAGGTAGGGGTATTATTTGATGATATATCAGTGCTATATTTTTCCTGTACATGAGGATTCTTGATTTGGGTTCATTTGAAAAATGTCTACAACTACTGTACTGAAATCCCACGGTTTTGATTTAGAATCAGCTAATGATGATACTTCTGATACCCTTCGGAATGGCGGCGGCGGCGGAGATGGCTGCTGCACCCAAGTTGCTGCCGCCGGACCACCTACCTCCGATGCAAATGAGATCGTTCGGGTCCCGGAAAGGAAAGACATGGCGGCGGCGGCGGTGGTGGTGGTGGATAAGAAGAGGGATTCTAATGTGTCGGAGTGTTCGGTAGAGATGGTGGATCTGGAAAGTGGGACCCACGACGAAAAGAAGTTGCATTTGAATTTGAAAAGAGATTGTAGGATTTGCCATCTGAGCATGGATGCAACTAATCAAGAATCTGGAAGTGGGACCCCCATTGAACTTGGTTGTTCTTGTAAAAACGATTTGGCTGCTGCCCACTCACAATGTGCTGAATCTTGGTTCAAGATTAAGGGCAATAAGTAAGTTTTCTTCTTCTTCTTCTTCCTTTTTTTTTTTTTTTTTAAATTTTTCTTTTTGATTTTTGATGTTTATGATTAGCTTTTTGAAGTGGGATAAATTGATAGTAATGAAACTCATCTTTTGAAACAACAGCTGTAGCTTTTAGGGTGGGATCTAAAACAATATTTTGAAATATGGTCCGGACATTGATCCGGACAAGGTCACGGTTGGACCAGTTCAACCGGGGTCCAACTCATTACTCGTTACTCATTTTCAATTAAAATGTAAATTATACTTATTTTTCTTTTGCACGCACAACATATCAACACACACATCACGTTGAATCATTTCAAATATTATAGAAATGATAATAAAAGATAACATGTCTTGCAAATTAAAAAAAAAAAAAGTGATTTAATTTTTTTTTTCAATTGGGCAGTAAAAAGACGTCGTTTCGGCCATTTTATTTGTTTATTTTTGTAAAAAAAAAGACAATTTTGGACCAAAAAAAAACAATTTTCACTCGGGTTCTGATATTATGGTTGAATTGGTCAAACCAGACCGGCCAAGACAACGGTTCGCGGTTTAACCAGACGATCTGGTTCGGATTTCAAAATACTGTTCTAAAGACTATTTGGATGTGGCAATAGTAGAAAAAGAAGTATGAAATGAAAAGAATATATGACAAGAGAGGAAAAGATGAAAGCACTAGGCAAAATTCTGCTTTTTTGTGGCCGATGATTCTTTACCTTTTCCTTTTCCTTTTTAATTTAGTGAGCATCTACTTTATTTAGTATTTGTGGGGATGACTATTATTACTTGATTTTGCTAAGTTGCTTTTCATTCTATGTGCAATTCTTGTAGCAACTAGTGCTTTCGACTTACATTTATCATGTGTTTGTTTAGTGGGATTCACCACAACTCTTGTTTCTAGTTTCGTAAACGTCAACACGTGACCTAATTTTTTGCCAAACCGACATTTGAGGAATCAAAATCTTGCGCATGATCGTCTTATCACAACTTGATTTTGTGGGGATGACTATTATTACTTGATTTTGCTAAGTTGCTTTTCATTCTATGTGCAATTCTTGTAGCAACTAGTGCTTTCGACTTACATTTATCATGTGTTTGTTTAGTGGGATTCACCACAACTCTTGTTTCTAGTTTCGTTAACGTCAACACGTGACCTAATTTTTTGCCAAACCGACATTTGAGGAATCAAAATCTTGCGCATGATCGTCTTATCACAACTTTTTTTCTTTTTTCCTGTTATCTTTTAGTGCGACTATACGTACATACATACACAATATATCTACGGCTACCATTAAATGAATGGAAGCAATATATTTAGGCCCCGTTTGGTTGCCAAGATAAGCCATGATTACCTAAATAGTTGGACTTAATTTGATGTTTGGTATCCTCAATAAATTGCCGGGTCGACCCGCCAAAATTATATAATCATGGCTTATCTTGCCTTCTAATGAGTTTTTTTTTGGACGTTTCAAGCTCCAATAAAATAATTGGGTTTCATTAGATTATTTAATCTTATCTTACCAACTAAACAGGGCCTTAATCATTAGATTTAGTGTCTAGTCTTATTTAATTAATTATATTGTAGAACTTCGATAGGAATTAATCAACGATACGAGACATATAACTTATAAGGAACAGGGAAAACAACGGTGAAGAAATTAATCTTTTTTAGTCGATCTTTATTAGTTGTGGGCGATAAAAGGATCAAGAAAAAAGCCGATTTTATTCAAGAAACCTCTCCGAAGCTTCTCGTAGTCCAATTAGTGTTTGATTAGGTCATTGTGATTTTAGCTTTCAATTTGTCTTTCGTTCGCTATTATTTAATGCAAATGTTTTTTTTTGGTGTATGTTTGGATTTGCAGAACATGTGAGATATGCGGATCAATAGCACAAAATGTAACCGGGGTAAACGAGGCGCAGATGATTGAACAGTGGAACGAAGAAACAATCGATGCTGCTATTACAACCGCACGGCTGTCGGAGTCTAGAAACTTCTGGAAAGGTCATCGGTTTCTCAATTTTTTGTTAGCTTGTATGGTTTTTGCATTCGTCATTTCCTGGCTTTTCCACTTCAACGTACCCTCGTGAAAACACACTTAATTCTGCTGAGGTAACGTGTCGTGTTTGTGTATTAGTAGTGATGGAACTTAAAAAAAAAATCTCGATTGTTGTTTGTTTAGTACAAATCAAGTGAAAATATGTATCTTTAGTGACTTGTTATGTAAATTATTACTAGAAAACACTCTGCCATGTGTTCATGGTTACTGGCATTTTGATTTGTACACATTTTCATCTACCTTCATAATATTTTAATTTAAATGCTCTAAAATTTATTTGATTTTAGAATAACTGGCACCGTACGAGGTCCTATATGCTTATGCGTTCCCTTGTGATTGTGATTTCTTATTTCTCTTCAAAATAATTTAAATTGAAATATTTCGATTTGTTGACATAATTTAGGGGATAATTATAATTTCAAATGACTTTATAGGGAGTTAAAAATAAAAAATTACAATCAAATGAATCCATCTAAACAAGCTTAGTAAATTTTAAACACAAATTTAAAGAGAAAAAAAAAGAGGATCATCGTAGAATGCTGAAACATGTATTTATTCTTAATTTATTTGTTTACAAGAACTAAATTAGGAGTAAATTCCTAATTTAAAATGGGGGAAAATTGGCTAGAGATTCTATTTCTTGAAATCGGTGGAGATCTTAATGGTTAGATAAAATAGGTGCAAGTCTTTGATCCAAAAAAATAATTAAATAAAAATAAAAGTTACCAGACGTAAGTACCCTCAAAACTATTAATCTTTGATTTTTTTAGAATTAATTATTTAATTAAGTGAGAAAACAAATTTCACATATCACTCTCTCTCTCTTCCACAAATCTCTCTCTTTCACAAATCTCTCCCTCTCTTTACTTTTTTCACGTCTATCTCCTCTCTCTAATCAAACCATCAAACCAGCAAATACTAGTGAAAAACAAGCGGAGATATTTGAACACTGCAACCAATTCTTAGACTCGAAGCAAACAATTAGTGAGATTTCAAAACTGCAAACTGAGATTTCAAAACTACAAACTCTGAAAGACACTTGGCTATGGCAGGTGTCACAGGGGTTTCTTTGATCAAGATTTTTTCGCCCGTGCGGCCTGATTTGCCCACCAAATCAGTCAGCCTTTCTCTCGATTCTCTTCGTACAAAACGCACAAACACAAGTATTTTAAGCCAACATAAACGAGAACAAGACTATGCAGCGGAAAACAACACACAAGCACGTTTACGGGCAATGCCCGACCTTTATATTAATTTCACACAAAGAATACAACTGAGACTAAGGTGCACACACAAAATCCTCACTCAGAATGCCCACTATTGCAATCTGAACTCTCTAATGCTAGATGGGTCGGATTTGTGCACTCACAGCCATATAAATACAAGGAAGAAGGTAGTTTTCACATAAAACTACCTAGGGACACTTGGCAGCATACTTGCTTGACACTTGGCTAAATATTACAAGTAATAAAGGGGCAGTTTTTCATGCCTTGATCGGGCGCGCGCGCGCACCAAACAGCCCAAAACAGCCCAGCCGGTTGCTAGGCCGCCCATCTACCTTGCCTTTTCACACATTTTGCTCGCCTTGCCAATTACTTGCCAGTTCTTTGCCCACAAGGTCATTAGCACGCCCGCACATCGGGCTGCCTTCCTTGACTTGCCAACCGGTCGTGCCAACTTGCCCACACTTGTCAAGTCATGGTCAATTTCCTTCGAACGTTCGTTTGCCCAAGTTCTCGGCCACATGCCGATTACTGCCCACGCTTGTCCGCATTCGCTGCCGAGCAACGCCTGTGCCAGCCATAAGTACTTTCGATCACCGTTCCCACTTGAATCAAGTCGATCCTTGCTTTCTCGGACAAACACCCCAAATGTTTGCCCAACACTCGACCACTCATTGGCCGATAATGTGGTTGTCTTGTGCCAACCCTTGCTTGGCACCATTTCTCGGTCATGACTCGGCCACACTCGAGTCATAGCCGATGTCACCGACTAAGGGGGTAACAGCAGGGCAGGGACGAAGCAATTGCAAACAAAGATTGCAAAACTGCAAACTGCGAATAATTCTTGCCATTCAATTCTTAGCTATCGCAAGGTCGGACGAAGCAATTGCAAATAAAGATTTTAAAATTGCAAACTGCGAACGATTCTTAGCTACGGCAGGGTAGGGAAAATGCAATTTGAAACAAAGATCCAAAACTGCAAACTTTGAACGATTCTTAGATATGACAGGGCAGAGACGAAGCAATTGCAAACATAAATTCAAAACTGCAAACTGTGAACGATTCTTAGATATGGCAGGGTAGAGACGAAGCCACTGCAAATAGAGATCAACACATATATTCAACACCCGGGCTTGTAAGTTTCTGCACCATATTGTTTGCTATTGTGGTTCTCCGATTTGGC
This sequence comes from Erythranthe guttata, assembly GCF_000504015.1. The sequence continues at coordinate 106,078 of NW_012193709.1, read as the reverse complement.
GTTATGAGGCAATGACGAACAATAAACAAACAAACCTAGGGGTTTTTTTTCAATTAAAAAGCGACGAAACAACAAACAAACAATAAACAAACAGCAAACAAACATCAATTTTTGTTGTTTTCTCTTTTTGCGTTTAGGAGAAAGATGAATGAAATATAAAATCGTAGCTACGATTTGAAGATTTGCAGCGATTTTTTTGTTGAGAATAAACCGTGGAATTAAAACTTGTATAAAGTGGACTATTATTTGAGGATTTTTTTTTCATATTTTGTTAGGAGTATCTTAGACAAAATAAAAATAATAAACTTACAAAAATAGGGAATTAAGAGTTGGATTAATACACATAAAGTCTCTTATAGGAGGATCTATAGCAAATCGCCCCTTACAATGGAATGCAATTCTTATAGTTACTAGAATGTTCCTCATGCGATGCACGAGATAGTATTTCGAAAATGAAAACAATGTTTAGTTTAATAGGTGACAATAACAATTATAATAAAATTTATTTATGATATCAATAGCAACATTAATATTTATACATATTTAATAATACAAACTCATTCAGAAAAAAAGATTATATAAGCTTAATTGTCATGATATGAAATTAATCAATAAATAAATAAAACAAAGAAGAATTAGAGAAAATAGGCTGAAAAATAGGAGATAATAATAATAATAATTATTATTAAATATATACAGAGGTAGTGAATTAGGATTGTGCTAGCCCAGATTTTGTGCACTCGTTCGACCCTACACCCGGTGATAAATACCGGGTGGGTTTTCTGCTGCCACGTGTCATTTTTAACTCAAATGGGGGAATATATTATAAAATACAAAAAAAATCCACGTCGCAACAGAAGACCTACCCGATGTTTATCACCGGGTGTAGGGTCGAAGAAGTCGATTTTGTGTTAAAGTAATTAGAAAAAAAATGGCCACAAAATAGGAAATAAAACTATATATATGCATAAAATATTATTATTTTACAAATATGCCATTATAGTTTCGTAGGTTGTCCTAGCGTTTCTTTCTTTTATATATAAAGATAACCTTATAATTTTTTTATGATTACTATAACCCTATATTAATAAATACATATAGATTACACCAAAATAACATAATAAAATATTAAAATACTCTTGTCACTAATTATTTTTCGATTAAATAATTAAGCTTGATAGGGGGTAAACTTAATAAAAATGCAGTTAATTCTTTATTGGAACTCTAAGGACATCTTGGATAGATAGTTATGGATGAGATATGGTATACTGGGACTAAATTGTCGATTCGCATTGAGTAATCCATTCTTTGGTTGGAGTTATGGGGGAGAAACTAATAATACTTGCACTAACAATATCATGTTTTGTTTGGGGTGATAACACTGTTTTCTATGGATTTTTGAGGTAAATTACTGATTTGCCCCTTTTAATACCTTTATTAATTAATGGATTCTCTCTCCTACCAATACTTCTCCATCTTCTTCATTTATATGTGGGTACAACCAAATGCAGAAGAAACCCTAAATTCCCCTATAATTTGCGGGTTTTTTTTTTCTTCCTGAAACTAGATTATTGTAAGCGAGTGTATGTTCATATCTTCGTAATGAGCTACAATAGCGTTAATTCTCGAAAGAATTCAAGTAACAAAGCCGCTGAGGAATTCAGTTCATATGAGATGCAGCGCGATGTCTGTGACTGCGGCAATCAGCTACGCTTACAAACTTCTTGGACATCTGCCAACCCAGGTCGCCATTTCCTTTCTTGCGCAGAGCGGGTATATATATATGCATCCATACCCCAATTAATTTTATTCTTGTTCTTTTTTATTGGCTATTAATTTGTTCATTATTTTTTGATTTGGGTATAAATTTTAAATTAACCAAGATACTAACTAGGCTATCCATTGATTTGCTGAGTTGTTGTCGCAGTGTTTCGATATTACGCTCCTTTCATTATTCCCTTTATTGCTGGAATTTATAGGCTTGCATAAGTTGTACATATTTAGGCCAATTGTTGCTAGTTACAAATCGGTGTTCGAAGGTGTTTTTTTTATGTTCAATTTCCTACATATGTTGAGATGCTACACCAACGGTTCCTCAAAGTATTCCTAAAATTATTTTGTCTCCGTTTTTTAATTGCTCGTACTATTTGGGCATTCACACTTGCATAGTTTTTGAAAGGTTGTTATACATTTTTTTTGGGGTTTTAAAATACATTTTCAATGATTTAGGTCAATGGTTGTAAAGTCTTTTACTGGCATAATCCGGTAATGTGTGAACGATCCAAACATATCATTCCTGGCTGATCAAAAAAATAAATGCACTAGAAGCCCATACCCCATTGTAAATTCCTTTCATACAAGAGAGAATAGCATATTTGAAAAATCAATTGGAGCTCAATAATGGTAAGGCAAAGCGATTCCATTTTTCTATCGCACGTTTTGGATTCAGTGTAGTCTCACTTACTGCGCTGTTGCCATTGTATTATATACACTGTTGTAGGCAATGAGAAACTACGAAATATTTATGTAATTTGTAATGCATATCAGTTATTAAAACTACCTGAATTCTTATAATGATGTCGGCCGTTGTTCAAATTTTGAAAATGATATTTTGTTGTCGCAACTGTTGAATCTTATATATTAGTACCTGCTTGCTACTGATTCATAAATGATTGTATTCAATAATTGAGAGGTTAAGATGAATGGATCCTTAAAATGTAGCAAAACAAGAGATGGTAAATACAAGTTTATTACAACTAGGCATTAACTGTGATTCTCTATTCTTAAATTTCATAGTAATATATGAGACAAATCCTTCATTTTCTTACTTTGGTATATATAATGCTTATCATATTTTATATTTGACGCTACCAGCACACACATAAGAATACATAGAACAATATGTGAAAAAAGAATTTGGGAATTTAGTTCCTTACAAACAAATAACCATCTGCACGTTTTTAGAAAATTAGGAACCTAAGACCCTTACACCTGACCAAGAATTGTAATTAGAAACAAATTAGCACAGAGTGTTAAAAAACATAGTACATAATTCAAATTCCAAAAAACATAGCAAATAACAAAGTCTTAATACATAACAAAACATTCCATACTGAAACCCAACAACACACAAAATACACCACCAAAGTTGCATTATACAAAAAGACATTAATACCAGAAGTTTTCAAAAACTTTCGGAGTCGTCAGATGTTTCCATATTGTTACTGAAACTAACGTTGGTTTAGTGGTTTCGTTCCCACCATGCTCGTTTCCATTGTTTTTATTTGCAACGTTGTTACCACGTTCATTTCGGATGTGATTATAAAGGTCGTCCAGGTACATCACGTAGTGTGGATCGACAACTATTGGCGCATTTGGATGTGGATTAGCTTCAATAGAAGCAGCGGCCTGTTCGTCATCCTCGTCATTATGGATGACAACCGGGTAGTCCGGATCATATCCCTCAACTCCTAGAAAGTCGACGGCGGGAGCGTGTTTCACATCAAACACGAAATGGCAGTCTTCAAACAACGGAAAGCCGTTGATCCTAAATGTCCTTTCCTACACCGTCTCCTACACATCCCCGCATTACAAAATAACTTACATAAATTACATCTACTTAATAGATATATAATTACTTTCATTTAAAATATCATAAAAATAACAAATAAAAATTAGGAGCACAATCAGTTTTGTTATGATGAAGGTTTATAAATCTTAATACAAAATAAAAGCTATCATAATACACATTACATCTATGTTCATATGGCTATGAATTAATAACTCACATTTTTATTATAGATGATAGTAGGGCTGAGATTAATGTGATAATTTTGTTTCATCCCATGGTTACGAAATCATTCATGCATAATATTATAACATAAAATAACACCCTCAAATAATTTAATGTAATTCAAATAAGAAAAATAGTATATATATTACCTGTTGAGTGACTGGCCAGAAACTCCTGTAAACAGTCACCTTTCTTGATTGCACATTGAACATCATACTTGGCTTTGTAATGTACTCCTTAAATTGAAAGTATCGATTCTTAAGCCAATCCATCCTAAGCTTTGTTTGAACGTCGTCGAAGTTGTTCGAAAACTGAAAGGACGGGGTGATGTAGCATGCGAAGTGACATTCGTCATACACCTCGAAATCATTCAAAGTTTCAAAGTCTTGTGCATACGAATCCGCGGCATCCATTAGATATTCGTCGTACTCAAATCGACCACGATTCAGGGTTGATTTCGTCCAAGCTTCGTTGATTCCTCGTTCGGGGCGGGCCTTAGCATGCTATCAATAGAAAAAACATAGATCGAAACGAATAAAATTAAATTCAACATATATACAAATGCTTACATATGCTGATCTGACATACTTTAAAAATGACACCAACTACAACCTTTTTGTTTGTTCTGAATTCTTTGTACAATCTGGTTTTTTTTTTTTGGTTTCTTAAGTAATATGAAGAAAATAGAGCATAAAACTGTAATTTAGGGCTAAATACAGTTTGGACCCTTAAAGTATAGGGTTTGTAACACTTACCCCCTTAAAGTTACAAATGTAACACTTACCCCCCTCATTAATGAATTTAATGATAAAACTTTGACTTTGAATGATGTGGCATTTTTTCTTCCCAAATTGTCCTTCTAGCTTTTATATTGCTGCATATAATAATATATTTTCAATAATATTTCATAAACTAAATTTTATAAAATATAACGATTATTAAAAAAATATTTTGATTTATGTTTAACTTCACATTTTAATTACTATAGACCCTAATATAAATAAAAATCTCAATTATTTAAAAAATATATAAAATACGTTAAACATTTGAAAGAAAAAAAATATTTTCAAGACTTAAACGTCCAATTATTTATAATAATTATTGATTTGAAAATTTATTTCAGTTACTTAAATATAAATTGCAATAAAAAAATATTTAAATATTTAGACGTTTAAATTATAATTTATTATTAAATTTTGAATACATTTTGTGATTCTCAAAGTAAAAAATGGAATGATTACATTAGAGTCATATACGCATAAAATAACTATATAAACTATAAAATCATAATTAAAATTCGAATAATTGTTAATTTTTTATTAGCTACAAATGAACACAAGGTAATACAAAAATGAAACTAAAATTCAATTTTTTTCATTCGTAAATTTACAATATTGAAATAATAGAATTAAGTTTTTGCAAAGTTGCCCAATTTTTTATTATTACATATTCATTATTTATATAATGGCTAGAAGGACAATTTGGGAAGAAAAAATGCCACATCATTCAAAGTCAAAGTTTTACCTTTAAATTCATTAATGGGGGGGGGGGGGGGGGGGGGGTAAGTATTACATTTATAACTTTAAGGGGGTAAGTGTTACCACCCCTATACTTTAAAGGTGCAAACTGTATTTAGCCCTTTAATTTACAACCACTACTACCGAATTAAAGGCTGGATGAATTTATTAGGGCTGGAATATGTAAAGTATTTACATCATTTCCTCCACCAAACCAATTTAACTCACATTTAATGCCTTGAACGGCCATTGCACTCAAGCAATTAAATTTGTATTGAAAAGTCTTTTTTTCTACCCATACAAATTGAGCCATTGGTCAGCTTATGGTCTCATTTCTATTACTGTTGATTGATTGATGTGTGTATTTTTCCATTAAATGAAGCGTCAATAACTCACTATATTTCCATTGGCTGTATGGACAAATATCAATAAATAATTGGTGCAAACATATTAATTTCAATATATTTTTTTGTGAAATTTAATTAAATGAAGTTGATATTCTTTTTGAGTTGTCAAATTAAATGTACTCATCGTCAATTTAAACATTCTTTTTAGCTATTACTTGTACATGAAGTATAACCAACACCAACTTTCATTTATTATGGTTTCAATGCTTTCATTAGTTAGGGTTTCTTTCTTTATGAAAAAGTAAGTTAAATAGCAACCAATCAAGTGTGGTGAATGAAAAAAAATGCAGTAGTTGCAAAATACACCCGCATTTCATGGCACAAAGAATAAACCCATTTTTAGGCGCGAAGATTTTATGTACGAGCTGTAATGGAGTGAGAAGGTCGATGATTATTTCATCGATCTTCTAGCTGTGGAATCATATCAGGGGTGCTTCGAACGTGAAGGGAAAAATACGCAAGCCTTGTAGCTGCCAAGAAGCTCTTCAATGTAAGTTCAACAAGTTCTTCTCTTACAAGCATCTAACTAAGAAAATGATGATGTTTCGGAAAAGGTTTTATACCTTCCATTGGATCCTGGCTCAAGACAGTGTTCGTTACAATACAACGACTAATATCATTTCAACAACTGATGAAATGTGGGATCATATTTTGAAGGTTAACATTATCGTTGTAAACATTAATTTCTATTTTTTTGAATTTTTAATTTCAATTTAATTTAATCTCAAACTTTGTGTTTAATCCCGTTTCAAACAAATTTTGGTTTTTTCCTAAAATATGTAGATGAGTAAGTTCGCATTTTTTTACCGCGCCATTCCGGAGAGCTTAAGTATAATAAATTGAAGTATATATTCGGTCCCGACCCCGTGCAAAACCCCAACGTGGCTGAAGAAGTAGTTGTGTTGCTTTCTGATGACGATGTAGCTCACACTCAAGCTAGCGAATGCTCCAGTTTTCTAGATCGTGACAATGAAGTTGACCGCTTAGGAATTAACGCGCATGCTTTCTAGGTAGTCGCCGAGCTAGAGTTTGCTAACATGCACCCTAACGACCAGTATAAGGTCATAAACATTTCGTCGGACTCTTCGGATAACGTTGACTTCGATATGCTCGGTTATCTCAACTACGTTTCCGACTCAGATAGCTCAAGAGACACTGAGTTAAGCACCGCAAACTCACACCATGTTGATAATATTGCCGAGATTCGTGGAACCTCTATACTACAGTCAAAATCAGGAAACATAAGGAAATTCACCCCGTTCGGAACTCCGAAGAGCTCAATGGGCTCTAACTAGCCGTCTCTGCTAAAGTTCTTAACCACAACAAACAAATGAGGTGATTGAAGGTTTGGGTCGATAATATATATATATATATATATATTTGTTTGCATACAAACAAATTGCAGTATGTGTTGTGCATTTGTTTGGGTTTTAGGTTATTTCAATTTTCGGTAAGATATCTGTGTTTAAGTTTTATGTTTAATTTTATTTTGTCGTATGTAACATAGGGAATGTCGGCGAAAAAACCAACTGTTTTAAGATAGTGTCTTTAAGTGTTACGGTTCGGGGTTTGAGTAGTCATATTATTATTTTAAATTAAGAGACAAACTGTATTTTTTATTAAGTTTAAGAAATGGAAAAATCAGCAAACGAGTATTAAATAATCGATACTACTATTAAAACTATGGTTAGACAAGACAATTATATTATATGAAATTTAATAGACATCGATGTCAATTTTTTTTTCGATCTATCAATATTAGATTAAAAACAAAAAGCAAAGAAAGATAATTCAACAATCTCAGTCATAAGGGAGCGGGATGATTAAACAGATATATTATAATTTGGGCATGTTTTCTAGTAGCGCCAAGCTAGAATCAACTGCATCATGTTGGATTTGTGCTCATCACTCAAGCAAAACAATATATCTAAATCTTTGGAATTATCGCATATTTCGGAAGTTGCTTTGAGCCTCTCCTCGAAAGTAAGATTCAACATGTTTTCTAGGGCATCAAATACTTGTTTCCTTGCCATCAAAACATCTTTCTCGAACCCCATACGGCTCACTAATTCAGCCATTTGGACCTCCATTTTTCTCGAAGAATTTTGAGTCCATCTCGGCGTACCCACCATCGATGAAATCACTACGTGACCGTTCCTTAGACTTTGAGTTACTCTTAGCGGAAGTCGCCTCGTCGATTTGGCTAAAAGACATATATTGAGAGTAATTGTCATCATTCGAAGGATCCGTCTGCAGAACTTCCTCGTCATCGTTTGGCACATGTTCTTTCCCTTTGTTGGAGTTCGAAACCAGATCGTTAATTGTTTCAGTAAATGCTTCGGCATGTTCGCCAGTTGCACAATCTTGCCAAATATTTGCTCCCAATCCTTATAAAACGACTACGATTTGTATCGCATGGAATGGGCGCTCGCATCCGTCTAGGTTCATACACGTAACACAAATTGACCATTATGAATTGTACACAATTGTTATTATGACATAACAGTGGTAAGATTTTTCAACTAATGAGGAGAAGGGTTACCTTGATGTAATCCTGCCACACCTGGTCGTCAGCAATGTCTATGGTGTTGTTAGAGTCATTCCAACCAAATCCCGACCTTGACAACATGGTGCTTAATGCTCCGTAGTTGTTGTTTTCCACACGTGTATCTTGGGATGGATATGAGGTGATGCCTTAAGATCGGCCCCTGAAAATTTATGAACCATAAATTGTTCAAGGGTTCCTAAAAAACCAGTTTTAGAATCATTTTCACACTTCCAACCTCTCGACACGATATCTTTCAGACCCAAAATTAAGGTTTGCTCTTCAAGAACTGTCCAACAACGCCTGTTGTTGGACACGTGGTTTTTGCAACTTGAACATTTTTTCAGGGCAGCATTTACTATCCATATTACCTGAATTATATGCAAATTAAGCAAGCGATTGTAAAGATAAAAACACTAATTCAGATTACATCAAATCCATATAAAATAACGGACTATAAATTTGAAAGACATAAGTATCCATATTCATATGAAATAAACAAACAACGAAATATTAATTTCGTAAACAAAGAGAATTGTAATGAGTATCTATCTTGACAATAACCACTCATTGTACATGCTAATAGCAATATAATACCGTCACGCAGTTGATATGTGTAAAACCTACGTATGAAAAACCGCAAGTGTACAGTATCGCGTTTTATAGAATAGTGAATTCCAAATGTCGATCCACAGGGAATTAAGTTCCTAAATTTACCAAGTACCGTAATAATACTATCATAAACTTTATCTAGACGATCAAGAATGGATGGGAGAAATGAAACTAAAAGGAAACATTAAATAAAAACAACAGTCCGCCAGGACAAGCAAGGAATTCCGACGTGTGATGGCTTCTAGGGTAAAACCCACCAGTGTACTGTCGCTACATATCTACAAATCCGAATCTATTGTCAGTTCTATGTTCGCTGACCCAGACACTAAAATACCCTAACCCTCGACTCCAGTGTAGTTAGAGTCTACCCACAAGTCCGACGTCTCCGTTCAGAACCTGATATTAAGAGAGCATTTAGGTCAAGTCCTTAAGGGCTACCTGAGGTGCATCACGTCTCCGTTTTCACAACCCGAGCTATGTTTTCATAAAATCAAACGAGAAATCCTCTCTAGAGTTCATTCCCATTTAGAATCAATTCAACTATTGGCCAAACAATCGAAAGCATTTAATACAGGAAAACATAAACATAATCAAAGAACGACAAATAGATCACAGATCAGGAAATCAAAATCAATACATACAAGGTTTCATTTCCCTAAAAGAAAATGCTCAGTTCATTACAAACATAGCATCAAAAGGAAGAACACGAGAAATCATAAACTAAACGTAAAGAAAAGCTTATGAAAAACCCGAGTCAAAACCCTCGTCGAAGCTTCCCGCGAAGAACTGGTGAAAACCGAAGAGAAAACCGAACAACAAGTCGAGATATGGTCGAGAGGTAGTCGAGAGGTTCAAAAATGAAGAAGAGACCTTCTATTTATAGTAAGAAATGAAAGAAAAATATCTCGTCTCCATTTCTGTGCCCAGATCGCGATCTGGGCTTCTTGGATCGCGATCTGGCAACCTCGAAAACTGCGCACCGCCTTCCCAGATCGCGATCCAGGAAGTGCGGATCGCGATCTTCCCCAACTTTTCGCTGCTACTGGAATTTGCCACCAGATCGCGATCCGGTGATTCTGGATCGCGATCTGGCCTCTGCATCAACTTCAAACACTTTTTTCACCATTTTTCCGCCCGAATTTGACAATTATGCATTTCACAAAAGTTGTAGCCCATGAAGTTGGCTTTCTAAGTTCACTTGAATCAGCTCAATCGGAGGTCGTATGCGAGAGTTATGCTTTAAATACCAAACACTGCCACAACCCGCTAGAATGCACTTTTGGACGTGTTAGGTTTGATTCTCGGTTTCGCTTCCAAAATTGTCTCGAATCGGCAAAAATAGTTTCTCTTTACCTGAAATAAAAATAAAACAAAACAACATAATATATACAAATAAAGCCGAAAACTCGGACGAACGAAGACCAAAACTCGAAGAATTGATAAGTGAAAATCATGCAAAATGAACACTTATCACACCCTCAAACTTAGATCTTTACTCGTCCCGAGTAAATCAAAACAAAACTACAGCAAAAAAGAAAAAAAAAACAACAAACTAAATCTAGTCCACTAACGTAGGGAATCACGATTGCATTTAGCGTATGCAACAAGCCGTTGAACCCCTGGGTACCCCCAAATGACGACTTGTGTCTCGTGAGGGTTTTCAGACAACACACTCACAAAGTTGTCGGATTGGTCAAAGCATTGCAATTAATTCCAAAGATAAAACAAGCTAGATAACCTAAAATCTCATAATGGCAAACGGCTTAAGGTATTCGACTTTCCTACCGACGCAACTAGTTGTTTCTACACCAAAATGAAAGATAGACTCAAGAATCCATAAAAATTAAACAATAAACACAATCATCGAGGGTTTTGAGTAGAAATGTGGGTGAAAAGTAAGTTTTGATTCTGAAATTCAAAAACTCGAGTTGGGCATAAGTAGGTCTATTTATTCAATATAAGAAATGACAACAACAATATTTTTGGTGATTTTCATCACAACTATTTTTTTCTTTTTTCTTTTTTTTTGAAACGGGCATAATCGTGACTCGTGCAAGGCTCGACACCACTGTGTTATCTCTCTGACCCATGTATCGAACTTTAGTCCAAGAAACCCCCAAGCTTGACAACTTGAGAGACTAGGTGACCAGGTGCACCCAACGGGTTAAGCTGGAGTCAGAAAGGCTGGGAAATCAGAGCGTGAATCACAACAATACCATTTTTTTTTTCTCTTGTTTTTTTTTTTTAAACATAATATAACAACACAATAACATAACATAAAGACGAAAAAACCATTGATAGAACTTTTAGCCAACAACTTGAATCGTGAACACATAATTCAATTCTAACTCGCCCCCCAAACCTCAGACTATTATACCCCTCAGAAAGGTGCGCTCAAGCTTAATCGGGAAGGATTCGAAAGGCTATCGACACAAGTTGCAAAAACGCAGTCGGAAGTTTCATCTATTATTAGCCGGTTATCCACAATTTCAATTTTAAAATCAACTAGCCAGTCTACTAATTCATTAATTGCTTTGCTTCAATAGAATCCGAAATGCAACTTACACTCGATCCTAAATGAAATGCATGTGACAAACACAACACAATTACGGAAATCGAAATACATAAATAAAACTAAATTATATGATATGCATGCAAAAGACCAAATCAAAATAAGCTAAACTCACCCCCAACTTAAATCATGCATTGCCCTCAATGCGAAAAATAAAAGAAAGGAGAAAGAAATACGCCCTGAGCAATCGTGCCGCAGATTGATCAGTGTTCTACGGTTGCGAAAGTATTCTTTGGTTGCACGGGGTGCCGTGAATTTTGGCACCTAGGGCGAATTGCCGGAATTGCCTAGACTTCCCAACTTCTTACTCTTCTTTCCTTGGGGACGAGATACCGGCAATAATCAAGAAAAATTGGTGAAATTTCCAAAAAATGCAAATATAAAAGAGAACTAACAAAATAAATGAAGAAAAATAAATAATGGGTTGCCTCCCATTCAACTCCTGTTTTACAGTCGACGGCTCGACACAATTTGGATGGAATATGTCCAATCCAAAGCCTTGTAGATTGCGCATCCATCCATCAGTCTTGATACATACTTTGCAATCATATCATGGACTAGATTGCAATCGTGTAATGACCATCCCAACCCATGGTACTTTTCGTTTGCTTTGGAAATCAGTCGGTAGGAGACTAGGATGGGTTGCTTGCCTACCGATCTCTCAAACTCGTATACAAGATATTCGTGCTTTGGATTGAGCTCTACCTCAAATTTGATACTCATCTCCTCTCTCACACTCAAATCCGGAGTTACGATGTGGATAGGATTTTCTTCGTCAAATTCCGCATCTACCATCATTTTCATCCCACTCTCATCACACGCAAAAATATCAACAGAACTGGGATGAATAATTCCCTCAAGTGCTCAACCTCGTCGTTCATACGAAAATCTGCAAATACCTCGTTATGTTCATATTGGATGGTTGGATATGGTGCGGGACTGTGACATCTCTGAATTTTTTTCCAAATATTTGCCAGAAAGTGGAGTTCGTCATGTAAATAGCACAAGTGCTTATTTGTCTGTGCAATTCCATTTTCTGGGTTCAACCTTCGATGTGTTTCAATATCCTCCAACTCTTGTTGAATGTAATCTGCTCGGGATTGAATCTCATAAAGAGAGATATCATAAATCGAGGCCATCGATGTATACAAATCTGCTAAAAAAAAAAAAAAAAAAATCAAAAGAAAAAAATGTCTAAAGTAAAGTAAGGATAGTTGGTAACAATATCTGTAAATTCAATATTAACTAATTCCCCGGCAACGGCGTCAAACACTTGATACGCGTAAAACCTACGTATGAAAAACCGCAAGTGTACAATATCGCGTTTTGTAGAATATTGAATTCCATATATCGAACCACAGGGAATTAAGTTCCTAACTTTACCAAGTACCGTAATTTTACTATCCTAAACTTTATCTAGACGATCAAGAATAGATAGGAGAAATGAAACTAAAAGGAAACAATAAATAAAAACAACGGTCCGCTAGGACAAGCAAGGAATTCCGACGTGTGATGGCTTCTAGGGTAAAATCCACCAGTGTAATATCGATAAAGATTTACAAATCCGAATCTATTGTCAATTCTATGTTCGCTAACCCATACACTAAAATACCCTAACCTCCGTCTCCAGTGTAGTTAGAGTCTACCCACAGGTCCGACGTCTCCGTTCAGAACCTGATATTAAGAGAGCATTTAGGTCAAGTCCTTAAGGGCTACCCGAGGTGCATCACGTCTCCGTTTCCACAACCCGAGCTATGTTTTCTTAAAATCAAACGAGAAATCCTCTCTCGAGTTCATTCCCATTTAGAATCAATTCAATTGTTGGCCAAACAATCGAAAGCATTTAATACAGGAAAACATAAACAGAATCAAAGAACGACAAATAGATCACAGATCTGGAAATCAAAATCAATATATACAAGGTTTCATTTCCCTAAAAAAATGCTCAGTTCATTACAAACATAGCATCAAAATGAAGAACACGAGAAATCATAAACTAAACGTAAAGAAAAGCTTATGAAAAACCCGAGTCGAAACCCTCGTCAAAGCTTCCCGCGAAGAACTGGCGAAAACCGAAGAGAAAACCGAACAAGAAGTCGAGATATGGTCGAGAGTTAGTCGAGAGATTAAAAAATGAAGAAGAGACTTTCTATTTATAGTAAGACATGAAAGAAAAGTATCTCGTCTCGATTTTCGTGCCCAGATCGCGATCTGGCGACCTCGAAAACTGCGCACCGCCTTCCCAAATCGCGATCCAGGAAGTGCCGATCGGGATCTGCCCCAACTTTTCGCTGCTACTGGAATTTGCCACCAGATTGCGATCCGGTGATTCTGGATCGCGATCTGGCCTCTGCATCAACTTCAAACACTTTTTTCACCATTTTTCAGCCCGAATTTGACAATTATGCATTTCTCAAAAGTTGTAGCCCTTGAAGTTGGCTTTCTAAATCCACTTGAATCAGCTCAATCGAAAGTCGTATGAGAGAGTTATTCTTATAATACGAAACACTGCCACAACCCGCTAGAATGCACTTTTGCACGTGTTTGGTTTGATTCTCGGTTTCGCTTCCAAAATCGTCTCGAATCGGCGGAAATAGCTTCTCTTTACCTAAAATAAAAATAAAAATAAAACAAAACAACATAATATATACAAATAAAGCCATAAACTCGGACGAACGAAGACCAAAACTCGAAGAATTGATAAGTGAAATTCATGCAAAATGAACACTTATCAGCAGTCCACTAGTCCGAACTTCTCAAAAATGTTAATGTAATCTTCTCCACTACTAATTCCTGGGTTTTTCCGAAAAAAATTCGTCTAAAGTTTCTTCCTCTGGATCGAAGTCGTTGGTTGTTCGTATAAAATTACGTAGTAGACAACACGCCATTATGATCCTCTTTTGTCCCTTGATAGGGTAATATGCTAGGCTGCGTAATATGGCCCATTGTGACTTCAAAAGACCAAACGCCCGCTCGATGATGTTTCTTGCCTTGGCGTGTTTCATATTAAAATATTCTCTAAAATTTCTAGGTGCAGTTGGACCGTGCGCATATGCATCGAGGTGGTATCTACAACCTTTGTACTGTGCCAAAAACCCTTCCCCGTTCGTATAACCATTATCAACCAAGTATTAATTACCTGTAAAGGTGAAGGATTTACTATAGTTGTGATTGACTTTCACACTTCTTAGGTAATACTGAAGTTAGCTGTAAATGACGTAATTTGGCACTCTAGAAACTAATACTTACCCGTGGGGACCCGTAGACCATTATCTCGAGTAGCCGTATCTCGAAGTATTCTACTATCGGCAGCAGACCCTTCCCACCCAGTAAGTAAGTATATAAAGTTCATGGTATCATCACAAACAGCTAGCACATTGATCGACACATTACCCTTGCGATTCCTATACCTTGGTTTATCAAGATAAGGAACGCGACACCCTATGTATGTCCCATCTAGTGCACCAAGACAATCCTAATAAATAAGACACCATAATAAGGATGTTATTTAAACAGATTACGGTTGCATTTCATAATACTGACATTATTTGGTTGGAATTAAGTTACCTTAAAATGTGAAAATGCTCATTTTCCCAGTCTTCATCGACGCTCATTGTAATCCTGAAAACTATAAAAGACATTCGACATTTGATTTCAGACTCTAAACAACTGTAACACAACAGACATTACACTTTGTTCATAGATGCAGATAATATGTTGTTCATCATTTCATCTTCGTAACACAAATCATAATTCAGTGAAATATAAAAGGAAAATCAAGCAACCTATGCATTTAGGTTTTCCCTAAA
The DNA here is from genome assembly GCF_000504015.1 of Erythranthe guttata. The sequence goes on along the minus strand of NW_012193709.1, from coordinate 90,823 downwards.
TACCAGAGCCACAATAAATCAACCCAAATTTCTAATGCTTGCATAAGAATATACACAAATAAACCATAAAACGCACGAAAACAATTTGTATCAAAACCCTTATACAGAAGCGCAGACCTATAGATATTAACGGTGTCAAAGTGGGCAGGAATAGCTTGCAGGCGATTACCTAAAACCAACTGAGTTGGTGCTTGTCAACCAAAAAACCCTTCTTTTATGAATGAAATAGAAGGAACCAATTAATATAAACAATAAAAGGAGAAGAGTGTGAATTGCTGAAATTTACCTCGATCTTTTCAGCCTTCTTCAAATCTGGTGCCTCCCTCGTTCCCAAAACCGAAACTCTACACCGGTCAATCAAATTATACAGATTGCTTAAAACATATAAACACCGAAAAATATTGTAAAAATAGAGATGTACCTTCTACGATTAACAGTTAGCAGACCCCGTTTGGTTAACCTTCCATTGTAGTTCCAACGCCGGCGATAATCTAGAGTATGTGAAAACAAAATATTTATGAAAGGGTTTAGCACCAGAAGGAAGACAAAAAAGGAAGATTGAAACGAAATCGAAAGGTATAAATTTTTACCTGAAAAGAACTAGGACACGATATCTGAAAGGGGAAGATGAAGATTGTAGTATTTAACCTATGAATTTCGTAATTGTAGTATTTTCGAAGGATATTTTCGATATTTTACATGGATTACAATATGGGATTCAATATGTGATAATTATTCAAGCCAATTTTGGCTTGACTAACAATAATTCGATTGGGTTATTATATGGGTGGGCTCAACAGTCAAGGATGGTTAACTCAAGCAAACCAAACGTCGTTCAAAACGGTACAATCCATCTCATCCCTTGTAATACCCACAACTAAAAATGTTCTAAATGACAAATAATTTGGGAAAAATAAAACACCAAAAAAGATGATTACTATGGGCAAAAGGAGTAACAATTTGAATTAGCTGAAATCTAGTTTCAGGAATTAAAAAAATAATAATGACGACACAAATTATTAAAATATTTAACCAAAAGCCGTACTTCTATGATTTTATTATTGAGCATGTACTTCCTCCGTCTCAATTTAAATAACGTTTTTACTCAAAAAAAATTAAAATGACGTTTTGAGTTATTAAACACATATTAACAAACTCAATAAATGTGCATAGATTATAGTAAAAAAAAATATAGAAAATCACTAGAACGGCATTGTTATTAATTGTTTTATAACTAATTAATTAGACGTGACAAATGGTAAAATTGAAAATAATTCAATTAATGATGCATCAAAAATCTAAAATGATAAATTATTTCGGACAAAAAAAAACTTTCTAAAAAGACAAATAATATAAAACGGGTGAATTTGCATTTTGCACCCGAAAAATGACGGTTATTGGCATTTTGCACCCTGAAATTTTATAACTGGCAAAGTACACCCTCATATTAAATATCTCAAGGCATATTACACCCTACATCTAATTCTCGTGAGATTTTGACCAAAAAATCAAATAAATCACGGTCTCTTAACTTTTTAAGTCGTTTTTATTCTTGAAGGTATTTTTTATTTTTTATTCTGTACTTTTAAATTATTATTTTGCTTGTAAGCTAGATAAATAAATACAAAATAATAACTTATGATTTTACTTTGTTAGCCGAGTTGAACTTGAAATTATATTTAAACTACATAATGTTATTTTGTCCTTATAATTTTTGAAAGATAATAAAATAATCGCAATTAAAATATTAAGTTATTATGTATTTATATTGTGTGTTATGTATTTACTTACTTTTTTTTTCAAAACAATTTGAAATAATTTTTAAAATTGATATTCAGATTTTGAAATTTTGAAATCAAAATTGGGTATCGTCTTACACTTCAAAAATAAAATAAAAACTTAAAAATCTTAATGATATTATTCAATTGATCTAATTTCTATCAATTACTTACACTTTAAAAATAAAAAAAACTTAAAAATCTTAATGATATTATTCAATTGATCTAATTTCTATCAATTACTCATTTCCTTAAAAAAATCAAATCAATTAAAGTCAGATTGTATTTTTTTATTTTATTTTTCAAAATAAATATGTGAAGTATTGAAAATTTTAGAATTTTCAATATATATTATAAAATTAAAATTGGATAAAATAAGAATTTTTAGAATTTTAAAAATAATTTTGACTGCTAATGAAAGAAACTAAAAGAAATTCTCTTACATTTTTTTATTTACAATTAAATATTTCAAAATATAAGTTAAGGAAAATAAATGAAAGCAAGAAAGAAAAATCAAAATCTAAAATGTCATGATATATTGAGTTCGTTTTATTAATATCTCACATGAAATTGATATAAGGTGTTTTGACTTGAGATACATCATTTTAGGTAGTGATGAGTCCAGGAATTCGGTACAGGGGGCTTCAATTTTCGGGGGTTCGGGTTTTGGGTTTCGGGATTTTTTTGAAAATAGGAAAAGGAGAAACGAAAAAAAAAAGAAAGAAAAAAACAAATTTTAGAGTTTTTTTTTTATTAATTTGGATTTTGGGTAGGCTAATTAATAAAATTTAGGACTTTTTTGTATTAATTTGAATTTTTGGTAGGCTAATTAATAAAATATGAGGCTTCTTTTGCATTAATTAAAATTTTGGGTAGACTAGTTAATAAAATTTGAGTGGACTAAATAGAAATATGGTATAATATAGGGGGCAAATTAAAATGAGGGTGGGCTTTAGTCCACCTTTGCCCAAGGGTGGACTCGCCCCTGATTTTAGGGTGGACTTTGCCAACTTATAAATCATAGGGTGCAAAGTGCCGATTGGTGTTATTCTTAGGGTGGAAAATACAATTTACCCAATATAAAACTGAAGGAGTAATAACTACGGCCAACTCAAAGATGAAGCCGTGAAGGTGGATGGCATGATAAGTGCGTTTTTCAAATGATCAAGTTTTGTCAAAATTCTTTCTCAATTAAAAATTAAAAAAAAAAAAAAAAAAAAACCAAAAACCAAAAACAAACAAAAAAACAAACAAAAAAACAAAAAAAAAAAATTAATTTTTTCAAAATTCAATATGCGGTAGGTTCAAGGTGGAGTCAAATTATCATTAACCATTAGATATAGTTGTTTACAAAATATGTCTTTGAGGGAGTTCCCAAAATCACCAATCAAGAGAATCACAATACAATATAATAAGGAATTACAAAAAAGCAAAAATAAATAAAATGTGTGTCACGTCTCGTAACGAACGATCCAATAGTTGGAGTCAAACATTTTGAATTAAATGACTCAAGTTTGAATTTCCTTGTTAATTGTCGTTAGATGAAACTTATCACACATGATTAATCTAATATAGTTTACGCTCTTGTATAATTTTCAAATTATTATATAAGAGTGTAAATTTATTCAATGTAAATATATATTACTCTTGTATAATTTTCAAATTATTAAATAAAAGTGTAAATTTATTGAATGCAAATATATATTGGTCGTAATTCTTAAGAAAAATTCTACTTCGCATGTAATTGGCTTCGGCGGCCGACAAATTTCACATGAAAACATGGGTGTTTCTAATAATTCAGGTCTTTTAGAGTGATTATCATGTTTGTCTGTTGGAAAGTATGAAAAACAAAAGGTTGAGCTGGGCATTCATTATTATTTGACCATAAAGTTATGTTTTCCATGTCATCACTAGTATTTTATAAGTTAGTTGCTCGACCGTATGTTATATAGAAGTGCTAAGCAATTTCCCTTTTTTTTCTTTCTCATTGCACCTTGATGACGTAAAAAATAAATCACCTAGTGTGTTGAAGCTGGGAGAGCAAAGTAGGTCACGTGCTCACGAGCTAGATAGTCCTGAGAACTCTAATTTACTCTAGGATCCTGCGAACATAAAACACGTAATCTAAGTCGGGGGTTGATCCGGCGGAAACCCCTCCGACGCTCAAGTCAGACGTGAAGTTGGTTGATGATTGTAGAGATAATTCGAATAGAAGAATTGAGAGAATAATAATAACGTACATTTATTAAATGAATTTAAGTTGTATTTATACTTTATTGATTGGGCCGAGTCAATTTATCAGGCCCAACTTTCTTTGGGTGTGATTGGGCCTTCGTATAAATAACTATTAAGTTGGGCCTGTGGCCCAGTAAATATGGATCTATTGGGCTGGGCCAATAGGCATATCATTAAGCCCCCCACTCTCGAGTCGATGTAGGAGTGAATTGGGGTGAAGTGCCGGATCGTGTCAAGAGTAGAATTGTATTTCGTTCTTCGTGTTTGTGTCGTCGACGGAGGGATAATAATAATAATTTATTACTATTACTGTGTGTGCCGGAGTCGTGAGCGGATTTATATTAAAGTGCATAATTATTGAAATTTGCTTAGTAGAAGGTAAGTCCTTGTGAAATCAGTAG
>NW_012193709.1:70202-86309 GCF_000504015.1 Erythranthe guttata | reverse complement strand
GAACGCGCGTCAGGCGCGTCCGCCACTCGTGGGGGCGCGTGCGGGCACGTGGAGGGGTCTTTTTCGGCCGTTTTCGAGGCGCGTCAACTTGTTTCTTCTCCGGGTGATTTTTTGGCATTAAATGTTGGTATTCCTAATATTGGTGATGATGTTGGTACTAGTAGGAGACGTATCCGGTCTCAATTTGTGGATTTTGGGAGTGATAGTAAAGAATCGCTTAAGTGGAGTTCTTCTAATGAGTCCGAGGGATCCGAGGGATCCGAGAGTGACGTAATTCCGGATGGAGATGTGGGAGATGGTGATGATATACCACGAGAAGATGTCATTATAGATAAAAATAGAGGGAAGAAAATAAAACCACTTAATTTGAGTTTGGTGGATTATGATACTTCGTTAACCGAATCTCAATTCGGTGTACTTCGTCAGCTAGTTGGGGCTCCGAGGAATATTGAGATGCTCTTACCTAAAAAAGGTGAACGATTGTATGCACCCCCCGTAGGGTTCCACACCCAATACGTCGCATATTTGACATGTTCCTCGCAGATTGTGCCTCACTCCACTCTTTTGAAGGTATGTGAGGAATTTCGGGTAGGATATAGTCAATTAACTCCGAACGTGATTCTCACGTTCGAAGCTTTTCGACAAAGAATGATCGAAGTGGGATTACCGATTAGTGTTGAGATGTTCAAGGCCTTGTTTACCCTACATCGTTCAAGTGATTTACCCTTCTTCTGCACACATCCTCGGGTTCCTTTCAGATTTTTGAAGAGGATTAACTTGAAGTGGGATAAATGGAGTACTTTATTTTTTTATGTAAGGGCTCCGACGTCTGATGTTCCCCTTGTTTGGAATCCGGTATGCGAATCTTTTAAGATAATGAAGAATATGAAGAAACGTATTAAGGAGTCGAGGTTGTGTGCTTTGGAGTTCGATCCGAGTTGTCTTATTCCAAAGGGTCAAGCGCCTACACCGTTGCGTGTAGTCTACATGTTTTATGCATATGTGCCTCATTTTGTGTTGTCTCTGCTATTCTATTTTATCCGTGAGTAAATGGTTTTTTTTTTTTTTTTTTTTAGATGGGTGTATTGATTTCGCGGCTCTTCGGAAGAAAGCTACTGGAGGTGCGAAAAAGCAAGCGAAGAGGGATCCTTTGAAGCAAGAGAAATCAAGTAGTAGCAAATCGCGCGAAGTGACCCGCGTGGAGGCTTCGCTCGCATGTGAGCGGAGATGATCGTAATCATAATGTTGAGGGGGATGAGCTGGATCGAGCGGTTAATAATGGGAAGGATGAGTTGGTTGAGATCGAGTATGTGCCTGCACCGAAACGGCCTCGAGTGGATCCTGAGGTTTCTCATGTGCCTCCAGGGGGTGCAGGCAAATGCCTGTTCACGTACGGGGTGAACCGAGAGGGAAAGGATTCTTTGTGGGATACGACCGATCATACTATCGTGTTGAGGAAGACCGAGGATTTCGTTGGGGAGTACGACCGAAGTCGGATGTCGGGTAAAGGTCGTGCTCATATGCTTTCGTTGGCTGGAGGAGACATGTGTCGGGTAAATTTTTTTTTTTTTTTTTTAAATTATAAGTTTCGATAATCTAATATTATCTGTTTGAATTTTGATGTAGCTTATAGCTATATGGAGGTATCTTATGGAGCAGGAGAAGCAAGTCGAGAAGACCAATGATGAGGAGCGTGCTGGTTGGGAGGCAAGGGAGAAAGAGCTAAAGGCTCAATTGGAGGCAGCAGAATCCAAACTAGAAGTGGCCGAGACTCTGCTCATTCAGAGGACCGATGAATTGGAGATTAGTAGGAACGAGACCGAGGCGAGTAAAATTGAGCTAATGAAACTAGATCGGTACTATGATGAGCTGAAGGAGAAGTATGATGCCGAGAAGTTTACGGGGAAGAGGTTTTTGGCTTCCTCAGCTGGAGCTGCTTACAAGGAGTCGGTTATGTTAGAAGGGGAACGTCGCTTTCAGAAGAGTGAAGTCTGTCGAGCTATGATCGAAGAACGAGCAATAGCTGGGGTTTATGCTCCTTTGGTTAGGACGTGTCGTCAGTACTTACGCAAGGTTGGTGGTATTGACGAGAAGATTATTCGAGGTATGGAGGAGGACATTCCAGATGATGGAGAGGATATTGATGTCGAGTGTACTGAAATTGCCTCGGATGCGGAAGCGGATGACCGAACTACCGAAGCTACTTCTGCTCGTAAAGTGTAGTTTGGTGTGATGTTATGTTTATTTTCTTTAGAAAAAGACTTGGTTTTATTTTTATTTTTTATTTTTATTGAGTGGGTATGTCCACTAGTATTGTTGCATGCTTCATGACTTGATATTTGTTTGCATCTTGAGACGTTGATTTTTCTATCAAAGTTATTGTTTCTTCTTATTTATTGATTTCGCATTAATGTTTTGCATATAGCATTGTTCGAGATATTCTTGATGAGGGGATCAGTCTCTCAAGTTTTTTTTTTATAATTTTTTGGGGTCATGCCCTTTGTTTGGGACCTCGTAGGTCTGAGTATTATTTAGTCCATGGCCACGTTTTAAATATGAGGACCCTGTAAATCAACATAGAAAGATTCAGATAATCCAGCTGGCCAGGCTATGTGGATTATCTTAATTTCTCTACGTGTTTGTAGGGTTGGGATGATATGAATCCGTTGTAACGGTTAAGTGATATATGAACAATAACTTTGAGAGTAAAGTAGAAACTTGATTTAATCATTAATAGGGAATGCGCGATGTCATAAGCCTCTGTGAGGCGAAGGGAAATAAATCGTAAAAACAAATAAATTGAAATATCGAAAAGTAATCTATGTAACTATAAGAGTTTTATTCTTCTTCCACGTCTTCCTTGTGCTCATCCGTACTTGGTGTGGGTAGTATGTCTACTGTCTTTGGTGTCTCTATGCCTGAAAAGTACTGGGGTAAAAAGAAAAAATCAAATATTTGTATTGAAGATTTAATTGTTTCATAAGTTGGAGTGATGCGTATTTGAGATCACGTACCCAATAAGGGGACTATCTCTGTTTCTCGCATTCCGAGATATGAGATCAACTCATGAGTTGTGGTGAATTGCTGCGCGACCCTGCCTGTCAAAGAAGATAGCGTTATTGTTTAGTATAGAGATCCACTAATGTGTTTGTGATATGACTTAGTGAAAAGTAGTGTTACCCTTTGTAAGGTAGTACGGAGTATCTTCTCTCTTTGGGCGAGTGGTGGGCGGTCGGCATCCTTTCGTAAATGAATCTCAATCTGTACGAAAATGATGAGACGTGTTATGGAATGCTGATGTAGATAATATCAATAGCCCCCCAGTTTGGGAGGGATGTTTACACACCTCGTTATGGAGCTCCTTCTCGGGCTTTTAGATACATTCTAACAAGAAGAGAGACGTGGAAAGTTGTGAAGCCTGCAAGGGTAGTTGTTTCTAAGCGACTTTCGTACGAGGAAAATGTAGATGCAAACATACACAAATTTGATTTAAGGTGGATGTATACCTCAAGCGTAGAACCTTTTGAGATTCCCTATATTCCAGGTTCTGGGTATAGGGTGTCCGTCGAGGTTCTCGAGACGATATGCTCCATTGTTGACCAGTTGCGTAATTTTATAAGGTCCTTCCCACTTCGGGTCGAGTTTACCGATTGGGCGTGAGGCTTCGGCTTTGCGGAGAACTAAATCTCCTATTTGGAAAGAGCGAGGGCGGACTTTGGAGTTATAAGCTTTCGCCTTGCGACTCTTGTACATTTGCTGTCGGATGGAGGCAATCTCTCTTAGTTCGTCGACGAGATCGAGGTTAGCTCTCATTGCTTCTTCATTTGCCTCTTGTGAATAATTGATAACTCTCCAAGATGGTTAGCCAATCTCGACGGGTGCTACAGCCTCTGTTCCGAAAGCTAGGTTAAATGGGGATTCTCTTGTTGCTGTTCGTGGGGTTGTTCGATATGCCCACAGAGCATTGGGTAATTCTTCAACCCACTTTCCCTTGGCACTTCCCAGCCTTGTCTTGAGATGTTGAAGTATCGTGCGATTGGTTACTTCCGTTTGACCATTTGCTTGGGGGTTAGCAACCGAAGTGAAGAATTGCTTAATAGATAAACCAAGGCACCAACTCTTGACTTTGTCTCCACAAAATTGCGTTCCATTGTCCGAAATAATGGAACGGGGAATGCCGAAGCGGCACACGATGTTCTTCCAAAGGAATTGGATGACGTCTTCTTCTCGAATGCGAGCTAAAGGTTCTGCTTCTACCCACTTGGTGAAGTAATCTACAGCTACAATGAGGAACTTGCGTCCTCCTGTTGCTGGTGGAAAAGGACCGACCAAGTCAACTCCCCATTGAGCGAAAGGTATGGGACTGTCAATCGGTTGCATCAGTGCTGCTGGGAGATGAAGGATGTTAGCGTGTTCTTGGCAAGGCTTGCATCTCCGCACTAGTTTTTTCGCATCTTCATGCATGGTGGGCCAATAGTAACCTTGTCTCAATATTTTGAGAGCTAAGTTTCTTCCACTTAAATGATTACCACAAATGCCTTCATGTACTTCCCGAAGCACATAGTCTGCTGCTGATGGGTTAAGGCATTTAAGATAGGGGAAGGAGAACCCTCGCTTGTAGAGATCTTCACCTATCATTAGGAAACGGGCCGCCCTTACCTTTATTTTCTTCGCTTGGGCGATGTCAGTCGGAAGTTCCCCGCTTTTGAGATAGTTTGTAATGGGGGTGATCCAACAGGGTTCGCTCTCTTCAGCGCAATTCACTCCGTTGGTGGAGACTATTTCTGGTTGGGAAGACGTGAGGAGGGTAATTTTCCGACTTCCAATGCTTGCCATGGAACTACCAAGTCTAGCTAACTTGTCTGCATCAATATTGTTGGCTCTCGGTACTTGCTTTATCTCGTAGCTATCCAATTTTGAGAGGAGGGTAAGTGCAAGAGCAAGGTACTTTGCCATGGATTCTTCCTTGGCTTCATAGTTCCCAAGGACTTGGTTGACCACTAACTGCGAGTCGCTGTGTACTATGAGTTTGCGAGCTCCAGCTGCCAAAGCGAGGCGGATACCAGCGATCAAAGCTTCATATTCGGCTTCATTATTGGAGGCTTTGAAATCAAACCGTTGAGAATACTCGAATTCATCTCCATCTGGGCTTGTTAATACAATGCCCGCGCCTCCTCCTGTAGCGGTAGATGATCCATCGACATTGATGGCCTAAGTGGGTATGGAGGTGCTCTCCTCCGATGTAGTCATCTCTACTACAAAGTCTGCTAGGATTTGAGCTTTGATGGCTGGGCGTGGTTTGAACTCAATCCCATATTCACTTAGCTCTATAGCCCATTTAGCTAATCGTCCGGAAGTCTCGGGACTTCTCAATATTTGTTTAAGGGGATAGTTGGTGAGAACAATCACTTGGTGCGACTGGAAGTACGGACGTAACTTTCTGGCTGCATTGATGAGGGCAAGAGCAAGTTTCTCCATATTGGTGTAACGGTGCTCTGGGCCTTGGAGAGCTCGGCTTATGTAATATATCGGTTGATGACCTTTTTCACCATCCCGAATGAGCACTGCGCTAATGGCATCAGCAGAAATAGCCAAATATAGGAAGAGAGTATCTCCTGGCTGGGGCTTCGTGAGTAGAGGTGGGGAAGTGAGATATGCTTTCAATTCTGTAAAAGCTTTTTGGCAGTCCTCATTCCACTCAAACTTTTTCCCACCTCTTAGTATCTTGAAGAAAGGAAGACCCTTATCAGCTGATCGGGATATAAATCGGTTTAGGGCTGCCAAACAACCGTTAAGTTGCTGAACCTTCTTAATCGAAGTGGGAGGGGCCATGGAGGTGATAGCTTCAATCTTTGCTGGGTTGGCTTCAATTCCCCGTTGTGATATCATGTACCCTAAGAATTTTCCGCCTCGAACTCCGAACGAACATTTTAGGGGATTGAGCTTCATCTTGTATTTACGTAAGATGGAGAAGCATTGACTTAAATCGGTTAGGTGATCCGCGACTTTAATACTCTTGACGAGCATGTCATCAATGTATACCTCCATGTTTTTACCAATCAAGTCCGCGAACATCGTGTTTACTAGGCGTTGGTAAGTAGCTCCCGCATTCTTGAGACCGAACGGCATGACTCGATAGCAGTAGATGCCTTGGTCTGTAATGAAACTAGCTCTCTCTTGGTCTTCTGGGGAGAGCAAAATTTGATTGTATCCTTGATATGCATCGAGGAAGCTGAGAAGTTCGCACCCTGAGGTTGAGTCTATGAGCTGGTCGATCCTTGGTAAGGGAAATGGATCCTTCGGGCATGCCTTGTTGAGGTCGGTGAAGTCTACACATAGCCTCCATTTGCCTCCGGGTTTAGGTACTAATACCACATTGGATAACCACTCGGGATACTGAACCGATCTAATGTGGCCTGCATCTAAGAGTTTTGCCACTTCCTCTTTGATATGTTTGTTGCGGTCAGGACCGAAAGTCCTTTTACGTAGCTTGACCGGTTTCAATCTTTTGTCAACGTTTAGTCGATGCAATGCTACTTTGGAAGGAATTCCCGTCAGATCTTGAGCTTTCCAAGCAAAAACGTCCCCATTGTGTCTAAGGAAGTTAACTAGTTGATTCTCCACTTCTTGATCTAGATCAGAGCCGATGCGGAGAAGCTTAGAATTATCTCCGGGTATGAGTTCTACTGATTTTAGTTCTTCAACCGCGGCTAGCTTGGCGGTGTCGTCGGGTACGCTGATTAGGATTTATTTATCAGCTTCGATGACCGCGTTGACCCATTTTCGCTTATCTTGTCTCGGTGTGTCGTCTCCTTTCCCTGACGGATTGGGTCTCTTAGATGGTTCACGTAGAGCTCTCGCATAACATTCTCGAGCGAGACGCCTATCTCCAAGTACCTCTCCCATCCCGTAAGGAGTGGGGAATTTCCACTTTTGGTGGTAAGATGAAGGCACAGACTTGAATGTATGGATCGCGGGCCTTCCCACGATGATGTTATAAGGGGATGGTTTGTCGACGATAAGGAATTTTATCATTTTCGTTACTCGACAATGATCTTCCCCTAAGGAGATGGGTAACTCTACTTCCCCCATGGATAAAACACCTTCTCCCGTGAATCCTTTCAGTGGTGTAGTGATGGGATTGAACCGTGCGTTATCTATGCCTAGTTGCTTGAATGTGTGGAGATACATAATGTCGACTGAGTTCCCACCGTCCACTAATATCTTTTTAACTATGAAGTTGGCCACCGTTGCTGTTATCACTAACGCATCGACATGATCTTCATCTGGACCTTCAAGGTCCGAGGAGTTGAAGACTATGCCATGATCAGGTCTTCATATTTGATAGACGGATGCGGATGGAGAAGCATGTTCTTGATTCATACGTGCTGATCGAGCGAGGGTGCGTCTCGCATTTTGTGAATCGCCACCTGCCGGTCCTCCGAAGATAAAGGAGATGATTCCTCGGGTGGGTTGGTTATCATTGTTATCTGGGTCGCGCCGATGACCCCCCTCCTCTCGTCGTTGCTGTTGATCTCTATTGTTATCTCGGCGTGGAAGATCATCGCGGCGCTTATTTCGAGGCTTATCAATGTACTCGCTCAAGTGGACTTGCTTGATCAACCTCTCAATCGCCAATTTGAGTTGTGCACATTCCTCGGTAGTATGCCCTTTATCTTTGTGGAACCGACAATAGCGATCCGATCTTTCTCGTTTCGCATTGGGTTGCATTGGGCGTGGAGGCTCTGCCAGACCTTTTTGTTCAATCACATGAAGTATTTCAGTGAGGCGAGTATTGAGTGGAGTGAATCTATTATAAGTTGAAGATGATTGGCCTTGAGGTGGGGGTGGAGGACGTCGATCATCCCGTCTCCTAATATCCGGGCGGTCATCTTCTCTCTTCCTCTTGGGAGGAGCATTGGCAGAAGCTTCCTCTATGCGTATGTACTTTTCAGCTCGATTTAACAACTCATCTAAGTTGCCAGGAGGTCTTCCTGCGATAGATTCTTTGAACCTACCCGATATCAGGTTTTGCTGCATAATCCCTGAGAGCATATCTTGTCCTACACTGGGAACTTCATGAACAGCCTCCACGAAACGCCTGATGTAGTTGCGGAGTGTTTCATTGTCTCTCTGTACGATAGAGAAGAGATGTGCTGGAGTTTTAGCATATTGCTTATTGATGGCGAATTGGTTGGTGAAGCGCAATGATAACTGAGCGAAAGTGTCAATTGATCCTGTGGGCAGAGCATTGAACCAATTCATGGCTCTCTTGGAAAGAGTGGTGCGGAACATCTTGCACATTGCTGCATCTGTTGGGCCATATAAATTTGCCATAGCGTGGAACTTCTCTATGTGTTCCTGCGGGTCGGTAGTTCCTTCGAACTGAGGTAAGCCTGATACTTTCACTCCTTGAGGCAATACCTCGTTGAGGATGTTCAAGGTGAAAAGACTGCGCCTTGTTGGGATTGGTGCTCTTCCGTCAATTGGGTTGTGCAATCTGGGGAACTGGTTTTGGCGAGATACTCTACTATTTATCTCGTCTTCCCCTTCATTAAAGATATGAGCTCTTCGTAGAGATGCATCACCCCGTTGGAGTGAATGGTGGCGTTGTTGTCTGGGTTGTGGCTCCCTGTGATTAGTAGATAGCTGCATCCGGGATCTTGGATCTGAGGTGGATGAGGATACACTTATCCGATCGTCATTGTTCTGGGCTGGTTGTTGTACCCTGGGTGGCATTGCGGGTGGAGCATTAGCTGGGATCACGGGGGGAGCGTTAGCTGGGATCGCGGGGGGAGCGTTTGCTGCCATCGTGGCGATGTATTACGCCACCGCATCAGTGGCGGCGCGAGTAGAAACTTCTGTTATCATTCGTTGGAGTGCCTCCTCGGTTATTTGAACCGTTCGAGAAGCAGGTAGAGGTGGAGCCTGTAGTGGAGGATCGGCGAGTGGTGGGTCCCGAGGGGGAATTGCCTGAACCTCGCGTGGTGGATCCGAAGCACGTGGAGGAGGTGGCAAGCCAGAGCCTCCTCTAACTGGGAGGTTGTTAGCTGTGTCATTCTCTCTCCGAGTGGACTCAGGAGGATCTTGCTGGCTACGTGATCTGGTCTGCATTCCCACAGACGGCGCCAAAATGATGACGTAAAAAATAAATCACCTAGTGTGTTGAAGCTGGGAGAGCAAAGTAGGTCACGTGCTCACGAGCTAGATAGTCCTGAGAACTCTAATTTACTCTAGGATCCTGCGAACATAAAACACGTAATCTAAGCCGGGGGTTGATCCGGCGGAAACCCCTCCGACGCTCAAGTCAGACGTGAAGTTGGTTGATGATTGTAGAGAGAATTCGAATAGAAGAATTGAGGGAATAATAATAACGTACCTTTATTAAATGAATTTAAGTTGTATTTATACTTTATTGATTGGGCCGAGATCAATTTATCAGGCCCAACTTTCTTTGGGTGTGATTGGGCCTTCGTATAAATAGCTATTAAGTTGGGTCTGTGGCCCAGTAAATATAGAAGTGCTAAGCAATTTCCCTTTTTTTTCTTTCTCATTGCACCTGATCTAACTTCAATGTGCCCGTTGATCAATTGAAAGTTCGCACAATATCATTTGTTTAGCAATTAATAATAAAAGAGACAATTTGATGGAACCCTTGTTTGAGAAATATATTGAACCGACTATTATGGAGATTACATCATTGTTGATACTTTCTGATTTTTCTTAAAAAATTGATATACTCCATTGATCACATGGAGTACTTATTATACTTTTAGGAGAATCACATTTAAAGTTCAGTCACCTACAACCAGTGATGGAGCCAGAAATCCCGATCAGAGTGGGCTTAGAATTTACGGGGGTTCGGGGGTAGCGCCCCCAATTTTTTTTTCCCGATTCATTCACACAAAGGGGGTGATTTTCTCTTGAAATGTCTCCAAGTAATTGCTTCACTATACCAAATAACATTAATTTTATGAATATATTTTGGGTTTTGGTGGGATGGGCTACTTTAGATTATTTTGATGGACTAAATATATAATAAACTATATATATAAGCTATATATAGTATAAAATATTAAGATTTCACAGTGGGCTGGAGCCCACCCTTACCAAAGGGTGGCTCCGCCACTGCCTACAACCGTCTCTCTGTATTTCATTATCTCTCAAATTTGAATTTCCGCCTCATAATTTTTCGGGCTGACAATAGTGTTTTTCGGAGCCATAACTTTATTTTCGGCTGTCGGAATTTGATAGTTTAACTGCGGTAGGATTCCTCTTGTCGAACTCTTTATTTTGATGGTATTTTTCTATGTTTTGGTGCTCTGGATCTGTTTCTGTAATTTTTTTACAGTGCACGTGTATTTCGACGACGACAGTTCTTCTTGCAGAGGTAACTTGTCTTCTTGCGGTTAAATTTGACGGATTACCCACCGTTGGATTCCTCTTGTCGAGATCTATCTTTTTGTCTTAATTTTGTTTTATCTATTTATGTGATTTCATCATGCACTTTAAACCTTGGATGGTTAGCGGCGATTAGGTTTTGTTAGGAGGCACTTGGGGTGAAGACTCCTTGACGGTTTGGTCTAAATTTTGTAGCATTCACAATTATGGCCCCTCTCTTAGTCTCTTTCTTAAATTTTTTTGATTTTCAGTATTTTGAATTTTCGTCAATTTTTTGTTAACTTGCACTATAATTTAATTTGAATAATACAACCTTTGCGTTCGATGTTACTAGTCTTGTCTCCTCAAATCACATAACTAATTTTTTTGTTTGATTTTGTAATTGCAACTTAATGGATGCCATTGATCTTCTGCATGAAGGTGCCAAAATTTGATTGAATTTGTTGGCGAATTTGACATATGTTTCAATCTATAGTCGACTACATACTGCACATTATTACCATAGTTGTATCTAGTAACATATAGTAACATATGCATGTGATTTTGTTTTTTCGATCTCTATTTGTTGGTTACGAGTTGATTTATAAAATAAATATTAAAATTGTGAAATTTTTTGTTGGTGTTGATAAAGTTTTTTGTGTATATAATTGATGATATTTGTGTGTGTATATAATTGGTCGACCATGACAATTTGGGGTAGAAAGAAAGAACACTTTAAAATATCATAGTGTTTTTCTACACTCTAAAAAAAAAAAAAAAATATCATAGTGTTTCGTAGTATTATAAATTTTCCAAAGTTGGTGTAAATTTATGAATTTCTCATATTTATTTGTATTTTATGAACATGTTGTATTATCTACAAAACATTTATGTGTTCTTTATCATAATAATATTGTCCTGATATTATTTTTTTTCATAAACTTCTCAGAAAAATCATATCTTCTTCATTCTACTAAAACAATTACATAGAGTTCTTAATTATTTTTTTTATTCTTTTATTTTGTTCTGAATTTCTGTAGTAAATTAAACAAAGCCTGCAAAAACTGCATAATTTTTAAAAGATTCCGTCTATTTCATATTGTTTAAAGATATCTGATAATGGGTTGATTTTTTTAAAATTATATTCTTTTATATAAATTCCTTATAGACTTAGGCCTCGTTTGATAAGATTAAACACTAAATGCAGAATGCTGAATACACATCTGAATAGTTAAGAGTTATGTCTGAATACTGAATGTTGAACCATTAAGTTCATTTGATAGTTGAATATTAATAGTGTCTGAATAATGCAATTTTACCGTTATAGCCTTAGTAGAAAACTAAAATATTGTCAATTAAATTATGAAATGTGGTGAATAAACACCTTTACGTGTATTAAGTTTCAAGTATTTTACATATGTTATAATATAAATTTGAAACACAAAATTAAATTATTTGATAATTGAAAATTTATTATATTTAAATAATGTAACTTTACTACATTGTCACATAGACAAATTTATTTACTACGTACTACAAATAAAAAGAAAAAGTATAATAAAACATAATATAAATAAAGTCCTTAAACGAGAGAACAATAGTTAAAGAAAAATTATTGCCAGTATATAATAAAGTAATTGACACAAAACTCAAAATCCAATAGTTATATTTTAAAATTTTTTTGGGGAGAAGATGGTAATATTTTAATGCATAGAGACAATGTTAAAATATTATTTTATATGGAAAAATGTGCCAAATTGATCACCGCAGCACTGAATGAACAAGATTCAATTTCCCGTATGAATCGGTAAGTGCAAAATTGTGTGATTCAGAGATCTCAATCAAATGCATTTAATGACAAATCTGCTGACCGAATCAGCATAAGGTTCATTAAGAGGTCCATTAAGCACAATCAAACAGGGCCTTATACTTATTTATATTATTATTAATTTTCAATAAATTTAGTATATATATATATATATATATATATATATATATATATATATATATATATATATATATATATATATATATATATATATATATATATATATATATATATATATATATATATATATATATCATATCATTTCTCTCCTTTTGCAACTGTCATTCTATCATCTCAAATTCATGTCGCTATCTTTTTCAACTGTTTTTCAAGTGTTAACCAACATTTTCAAGGTAAAGTCTTAAAATTTTGTTATAATTTCAATTATTATTATTTTAGGATGACCAAAGTATCAAACACAAGTTGTGCAACAATGCATAGTGATCGCCGCTCAAGTTGGCGGCCAGAACATATTCATCGTCACAAAAATCGGGTGATTGTGCACGGTAGTAACGGTTGTTCAACTTGGACGGTTTTGTAGATACTACACCTGATGTAATACATTGGATGATTCTGCACTATTGATTTACACATAATAACACATATATCTACGTGCATATATGTTTAGTGGGTAGTTATTTGTATAAATTTATAGTGTAAATTTCTAAGTATTTTTCATCAAATGTAGCATCTCATATACCAATTTGGACAATGGTGTTAGTCCCATACTGTAAGATATAGGGGTGGGTTTGGTAGGGCAACCGTACCAAACCCCTCGAATCACTATCATTACCAAAATTTCAGTATTATGAAATTCATTACCATTGCCCTATCAAAAACTTCGGTATACCAAAAGTTCGGTACAGTAGGGTATGGTAATGGTAATTACCAATTTATGTTATCTACTATTTATGTCTAAATTGAATATCATTTTTTCAAAGCAATTCAAGGTATTTTTCATCAAATGTAGCATATATCTCATACTATTTAAGATGTTTAAGATGTACAAAATTAGTATTTATAATATAAGTCTTCCAAATATATGTTCTTAATTTACCTTATATAAAATATTTCTTAAATAAAATTATAATAAGAAACTTTTAACATCAATTTTATTATCATTAATGAAAGCAATATAAAATATTTGTGATATACCTAAAGAGTATAATTAATTTTATCTAATAGTAGTTAGTTAGGATACTATGCTCACTTTTTATATACAATAAATGAATTATTAAAATAAAATTTTATTTATTAATAATATTTCGGTACGGTAGGGTAATACAATTTTAATAATATTGAGTGTCGTTGCCTACCAAAACATTTTGGTAGGGTACGGTAGAGTATGGTAATAATTTGTTAGAAATATTTTAGTAGAGAATCGGTAGGGTTCGGTAGAGCAACAGATTGGTAGGGCAATTTGGTAAAAAAAAACCACCCCTAGAAAGATATGAATATTTTTAGAGATTATTAGAAAAATTATAGGTAAAAATAAGTTCACAATGTTCTAGAAAGTGAGGGTTAAGAGTTAGAAATAGAAATTTTTGAAAAAGAAATGTAAGAGCAACTCCGACAGCTATTCTAAAATTTATCACTTCTTTTCAAATTATACACAGTGATTAGTTAGTACACCATCTTTTTTACTGACTACATCAGTGGTTGTTTATATTTTAACGCATCACTTTTGACATCACTACTCGTTCCAATATATATTTTTTTATACACAATTCTCATATTTCATATATTTGATGATATAATAAAAAAATATTTTTAACTCTTATTTAAAAATAATAATAATTCTTACTACTTTAATAATCCATATTTATCAAAAGAAAACGTTAACTTCACTGATATTTTTCTGAGGTTTTTTTGTGGTTTGATAGTTGTACTTGAAATTAATATCCTGGAAAAAAATTAATAGGAAGAGTTATTGGGAGATTTTTTGAAAAACAATTGTGATTTTAGATTTGTGAACTTGTGCAATTGTAATGTAATCTGATTTGTTTGACAGAAGTGATTTTGTCATGTCACCTTTTTGTCTTTCAAATTTGACACCTCGAAGTTGAAATATGCCAAGTATTGTATAATATAAAACAACTATTAGAACTCTATTTTTCATCAAAAGTTGTAACATTTATTAAGATTTAGCATAGAGCACATCTCTTGGAGATGCTCTAATATGCGTGTAGTAAATTGGGCCCGATCTTAAAAGTCCATCCAATATATCGAATAAATGTGAAATGCAATTAGCTCAACTTTATAGTACTATATAATTTAATTTCATAAAAAAATGGCAAGTAAGTCAATGATTTTTATTTATTTTTATTGTTCTCTATTCAATCAAATATTGTCTTAAATTTGGTTTCATGGAATCCTATTCCCAAAGGGCACTGTGTGGATTTGATTTGATATAAACATTTAGTCGTGCTATGTGGATTCTGTGCAAGTCAACAGTATTAATTATTATTAAAAAAAAAGTCGTATATGTTTTTTTAGGTGTTTTGGTTAACTAATTTGAAAGGTCTAACTGAGAGAGAGTATAAAAAGAACATACTCCATTGTATAGGTTGACATATTTTAGATATTGATGCACGTTTGGGTAAACCTGACTTTCGATTTAGTTTTTCTCAAGTGTAACAATAAATCTTTGATAAATTTATTAAGAGATAAATTATCAAATTTGTATATTATTTATTTTAGTTAGACTTAGTCTGGTTGAGCTTAGTAAACTCAAACTCAACTCACAAATTAATAAGACTCATAATGAAAATGGTTCGAACTTGATCCAACTTACAGTTGATTAATAGCACTAGGTTAAGAGTTCAATTCTATTTGAATTTGGTTGTAAGCATTTATAAAATCATTTTTTTAAACACCATGATAAATAAAAAAAAATAAAAAAAATAGGCTCGACTCAAAAATTGATCAACTTGTCCATTCATTCTAGTGAGGTAATAAATAGTGTTAATGTGAAGAATCGTCAATGAGCTTTCTCTTGTTCAAATATCCAGTAGACATCGTGCGGAGAAGGTCGTCCTCCAAATTTGAACACCCTACAGAAAAAGACTAGCACATGAAAAGAAAATTGGCTTGAAGAAAATAAGGAAATATTTAAGAACAATTACAATTTTCGACCTTATAGAACACCACATATTCAATTTTTGTCATTGAAATTTATTTTGATCCTTAATGATACTATTGTTTTGCAAGACACGAAAAATTGTAATTTTCAGTCTATTTTAACCAGAATTATTGTTCGTGGACGGAAATCGTCAAAAGCAAACATTATTACCGACCAAAATCGATTTTGAAATTGCATGTCGATGCAAATTAAATAACCGACATATTATGATTATGAAGAAAATTGTAATTATCCCTATTGATCTAGTAAAAATTATTACATATCGAAGAATTTGTATCATAAGTCTTACTAAATCAATAGAAAATTAACTCAATCTCCGTTATAGTAACCAAATGAACACTAATACAAAATGTAATCTAATATATTGAACATTTTACTAACTAAATAATTAATTAATCAATAGAGAATTAACTCAATCTCATCTAATATAAACTAATGCAATATAGTTAACCGAACCGCGCGTAATTCAAAACTTAATATGAAATACCGAACATCTTACCAACTAAATAATTAATTAACCAGTAGAGAATTAACTCAATTTCCAATATAGTAACCAAATGAGCTCTAATACAAAATCTAATCTAACATACCAAATATGTTACTAACTAAATAATTAATTAGGCACTATAGACTTAACCCAATCTCATTCAATCTAGCCTCATTCAAATTAGTAACTAAACGAGCCCTAATGCATAATCTAATCTAATGTAGCAGACATCTTACTAACTAAATAATTAATTTAATCAATAATTTTTTT
>NW_012193709.1:40843-63655 GCF_000504015.1 Erythranthe guttata | reverse complement strand
GATCGTGGAAGGGGAAGAGAGTGGATACCGAGTATGTAGCTGTGCCAAAGCGTCCGCTTGTAGACCCGGAGGAGCCTTATGGATTCCATGGTGGGGCAGGGGAAGCAGTTGTTCACCTTTGGGGTGAATCGCGAGCGGAAAGAGTCCTACTGGGATGTGTCGGACCGTGGTTTAGCAATGATGAGTACTGAGGGCTTCGTTCGGGACTATGATAGTGCTCGGATGTCTGGTAAGGGTTATTCTCACATGCTTGAGTTGGCTGGCAGAGACTTATGTCGGGTGAGTGTTTGTTTTTAAAACAAGATTTTATGCTTATTTTCCTCTTTTCTTGTGTAACCAATTTTATTGTATTCATATAGGCCGCTAGATTTTTGGAGGTACCTCATGGAGAAAGACGGGAAAGTGGAAGCTAGGGAATAAGAGGAGCGGACTCGAAGTCAGGCGCGTGAAGATGAACTTCGAAGCCAGTTGGAGATAGCGCAGTCCGGTCTCGCTCAACGGATGGAGGAGCTTGCTCAGAGGACGGAGGAGCTTGAGGTTAGTCGATGTGAGGCGAAGGCCTATAAGGATGATGTTGAGAAGTTGGACAAGTGCTATGATCAACTGAAAGCAAAGTATGAAGCCGAGAAAGCGACGGGAAAGAGATTTCTCGCTACGTCGGGGGGTGCTGCTAATAGGGACTCTATTGTGGAGGAAACCAAACGTAGCTTCCGAGGTAGTGCCGATTGCCGTTCTATGATTGAGGAACGTGCTTTGGCTGCAGTCTATAAGCCATTAGTTCGTACCTGTCGCAAATACCTTCGCGAGGTGGGTGGGATCAGTGAGAGGGTCATTCGACGGATGGAGCCCGGTATTTCTAATGAAAGAGAGGAGGTGGAGGATGTCAATGATGTTGGGTTTCGGGCACGCGTACGCAGCGGAAAACAAAAAATTAATGCGATTTAAACGACTTTAAAGCACATAAGCACATGCCCGACAAATTTAATCAATTAATTGCGTACCTTTGCGCTTCCAGCGAAATTAAATAACAACATATATGCTAATTAATTTAACCGAATTTAAATCAATTAACATGCTCGCGTTTAAACCAAATAACATGCTTACAATGATTTAAAACGATTACACATAATCACATAAAATCATACGAAAGCAAACATGAATATATATAACGTTTAAACGAAACAAGAACTTCGAGTTCGTGTGTTTACCTCTTGAAGCGTGAGGTAGAAGTGCTAAGCAAGTCGAGATTGCTACGGAAACCAATCCGTACAATCGGGGCAGCAGCGGTGCAGCGGTAGCGGCGGTGAGACGGCCACGGCGGCGCGTGAAACTCACGCGCGGTCTTTCCGGGGCGGCGCGTGGGGCAGCGTGTGGCTTCGGCTCGTGCGCTGCTCCTCGATTCTTCGATCTTCGGTCTTCCTCCTCTCGGATTTCACCTCGTATACTTCGATCTACTAAACACGTGGCACTAGACACGTAATAGTTAGAAAAACGGAAGAAAAAGAGAAGGAAAGAAACTACCGAAACAATCGGCCGATGAACGGCCGATTCCGGTGAAGCTCCGGCGACGGCACCGGTGACGGCCGCGAGGAGAGGGCGAGAGAGAGAGGGAGAATGGCTGCTAGGGTTAGGGTTTTCACTTGTATGTGCAAGACCTATAAATCTTGTATTTATAGTGTCTTGCATAAAACCCTAGCGGGCTTAAGTTGGACCGGACCCAACAGCTTAAGTTCGCTAGTACTTTTACTTGCTCGTTTCTCTCAATCCAATGACCGAAAAATTGCAACGATTACATTTTCGGAATCATTATAAAGTCCTCGTCATTACGAGTGTCAATTCTCATTTTCCAACTTTCTAAAAGTGGAAACCCTAGTTCAGTGCACTTTCTAAATTTGGAAACTTCCCGATTTAGAAAGTCCACTACAACGTTCGCCTATTCTTTTCCTTTTCTTATTCTCATTCGTAATTCCAAATTACGAATGTTGGACTCAATCGTATTGACTTCCAATTATGCAAAGATAAACTATTTTATCTCTGACCGTTTATTCAAAGATCTCATGTGCACGAGCAGTGTGACCCTCGATGGTTCAGGTGTAAGCTAGCCGTGGGCCCACAACTCTTTGTGGTCAAAACTCGTCCCTTAGAGTTACGATTAAGATGAAGCTCGTTTCACCTCAATCACCCAACGAATCAAGATTGGCGTCTAGCAACTACGCGTCATGATTCCCTAGATACAAATGAAATGCCTGCAAGAACCTTCAGATATAGTTAACGTACAGTACGGTCCCTTCGATTCATATGTCCCGATTGAACTAGAGGCATTGGTTCATCGAGACCTCTTTATATGTTCAATGACGGTGCGATCGTTCTAAGTGTTGTAATCCTTACGTGCATGACTTAGAGAATCGAATTCTCTAATCATCACTTAGTCAGCTCTGGCCAGAGACTTAGAATGATTACAAACTTTCAGAACACACAGGACATCCAAGACTATTCTAGCGATCGAATCCCCGACTACAATGCACAGACCTCCCACTAGATTTCGGACTGCACGAACACTGGCCCTTGGGATGGTCCTCGGTGGAACTCAGGGACATGTCACGATACAGCTGGTCCTCTAGTGAAGTCACGGTGATGTCTAGGTCATAAGGACTAATGGTGTACAACTATACCATAGATATCTCTACTCGATTATTGGGAACCACTTAGAGATTTCTAGGGTGAGGGAGTTCAGTGAACTCGTCAGCTTACGAGCACCCACTTATGCATGCCGATATCACAATACCGTTTACTGATGAGATGCAGTACACATACACTAAGTGCTAGTCTTAATGGGAAAGGCCGATATCCTCATTAGTGGCGTAACCCTTCGACTAGGAACACGTTTAACAGTTATAATACTTAAGTAAATATCTCACGATCCTAACGACCAATTACTAGTACTTGTAATAACTGTAAGGACTATATCTATGCTTGTGACAAAGGGACAAAGATATAGAATGCCAAGGTGTTTTATCATTAATACGAATAAATGTTCGTTTATTACAATAATAAATACGAAAGACCACAGCCACATGTTGGCTTGTTGGTCACCTACTCTAACAATCTCCCACTTGACCTAAAGCCAACTACCCATAAACCGCAATCCCATCGACTCTCGATGTTTCTCATGGACCGATCTTGGTAAAGGCTTCGTGAAGGGGTATGCAACGTTCTCTTCCGAGGTGACTCGTTCTACCTTAACTTCACCTCTATCAATGATCTCTCGGATCACGTGATACTTCCTCAAAATATGCTTCGACTTCTGATGAGATCGTGGCTCCTTAGCTTGCGCCACGGCTCCGGTGTTATCACAGTACAATGGTACTGGATCACTAGCATCAGGAATGACACCCAACTCTTGGATGAATTTCCTTATCCAAGTCCCTTCTTTTGCAGCTTCAGACGCTGCAATGTATTCCGCTTCGGTAGTGGAATCGGCCGTCGTGCTTTGCTTGGAACTCTTCCAACACACGGCACCACCATTAAGCGTGAATATAAACCCAGAATTCGACTTTGAGTCGTCCACGTCCGATTGAAAACTAGAGTCGGTAAAACCCTCTAATTTCAACTCGGCACCCCCATAGACCAAGAATATATCCTTAGTCCTTCGCAAGTACTTGAGGATATCTTTCACGGCTTTCCAGTGAGCCGGGCCGGGGTTAGACTGATATCTGCTTGTGACACTCACAGCATACGCAATATCGGATCTCGTACATAGCATGCCATACATTATGCTTCCTATGGCAGAAGTATAAGGCGTCCTTTTCATCTCCTCGATTTCACTAGGTGTTTGCGGACACATAGATTTCGAGAGACGAACCCCATGGGACATTGGCAAGAATCCCTTCTTGGATTCTTCCATGCTAAACCGTTTCATAACGGTGTCTATGTACAGGCTTTGGGATAAACCAAGCATCTTTCTCGCTCTATCTCTATAGATGCGTATTCCTAATACATAAGATGCTTGTCCCAAATCCTTCATTGAGAAACGTGTGGACAACCATGCTTTCGTTTGCTGCAACATTCCTACATCATTCCCAATGAGCAGAATGTCATCAACGTAAAGCACTAAAAATATCACTGCCCTCCCAATAACCTTCTTGTATACACAAGGTTCCTCCGGATTCTTCTCAAAATCAAACTCTTTGATAGTTGAGTCGAACCTAATGTTCCAACTTCGGGATGCTTGTTTCAATCCATAAATGGATCGCTGGAGCTTGCAAACCTTTTGCTCACTTCCAGAAGATATGAAGCCTTCCGGCTGCGCCATGTAAATTTCTTCCTCAATATCTCCATTAAGGAAAGCGGTCTTCACATCCATTTGCCATATCTCGTAGTCGTACCACGCAGCTATGGCCAGCAAAATCCTAATGGACTTCAGCATCGCGACTGGCGAAAAGGTTTCCTCATAGTCAACACCTTGCCTTTGAGTGCATCCTTTCGCTACCAATCTAGCTTTATAGGTTGACACCTTTCCATCTACTCCAATTTTCTTCTTATAGATCCACTTGCAGCCTATAGGAACAATTCCCTTAGGTGGATCTACCAAGGTCCACACCTTGTTGGAGTACATGGAGTCCATTTCGGATTTCATGGCAGTTAGCCAATGTCCCATGTCCGCATCCGATACGGCCTCATTGTATGTTCTTGGATCTCGTCCAAGATCAACATGATCTTCATCATTTTCGAGGAGGAATAACCTATCCGGCATTTTCCGAACTCTTTCGGATCTACGCACCGTAGGTTCAGGAGGTATATTAGTGGTTTGTTGTATTGGTTCGATTGCTTGTTCTTGCGTTTGAACTTCACTTTGTGGTTCTTGAACTACTTCAAGTTCTATCATGCTGCCCTTTCTATCGGATAGAAACTCCCTTTCCAAAAAGGTAGCATTTCTTGAAACAAACGTATTTGCTTCTTTGACATAATAGAACTCGTATCCCATCGAGTCTTCGGGATACCCCACAAAATAGCACAAGTCGGATTTACTATCCAACTTATCTCCCACTAATCGCTTCACATAAGCGGGACAACCCCATATCCTAATATGTTTGTAGTTGGGTTTCCGGGAATGCCAAAGTTCATACGGTGTGGATTTAACTGCTTTGGTGTTAACTCTATTCAGCAAATACGCGGCAGTACGAAGTGCATGACCCCACAAGTATGCCGGTAAGTTTGTGAACCCCATCATTGATCGAACCATATCTAATAAAGTTCGATTCCGACGTTCGGATACTCCATTAAGTTGAGGAGTTCCCGGTGGAGTCCATTGGGACTGTATCCCATTTTCTTTTAGATAGTCAATGAACTCGATGCTCAAGTATTCTCCAGCACGATCGGATCGCAGCTTCTTAATACTTCGTCCGAGTTGCTTTTCCACTTCGTGTCTAAAATCTTTGAACCTTTCAAATGTTTCAGACTTGTACTTCATCAAGTACATATACCCATACCTAGAATAATCGTCGGTAAAGGTAGCGAAGTAGTTATATCCACCCTTCGCACTAACACTTAGTGGACCACATACGTCTGTATGGATCAAATCCAAAAGACCCTCGGCTCGTTCCATTTTCCCTTTGTAGGGTGATTTGGTCATTTTCCCTTTAAGGCAAGATTCACAAGTTTGCAGTGATTTCACGTCCTCCAAAGAGAACAATCCTTCACTGACAAAATCGTTCATCCTTCTTAAAGAGACATGACCTAATCTAGCGTGCCAAAGTTGTGCGGGGTTTTGATCTATCTCCTTACGTTTTGCTGATATAACGTTAATAGGTATTTCACTTGGATTTAGTTCATACAAGTTGTTTAATAGTCGTCCTTTGCAAATCAAATTCTCATTCTTTTGTATAATGCAAATCGAATTTCCAAAAACAAAAGTAAAACCTTCAATATCTAATACAGGAATAGAAATAAGGTTTCTAATGAGCGACAGAACAAATAAACAATCGTTCAAAACAATAGGAAAACTAGAATCCAAAACATTTAAGTAAATTGTGCCAATGGCTTCAGCAGCAACTCTTGCTCCATTCCCCATCCTTAGGAAGGTCTCACCCGCTCTAAGTCTTCGACTTCTTGTCATTAGCTGCAAATCATTGCACAAATGTGAGCCACAACCCGTATCCAATACCCAAGAAGAAGAGTTGACAGACAAATTTACGTCAATGAAATACGTACCCTTTTCAGAACCTTTCTGCTTCAGGAAAGCCTTGCAGTTGCGGCGCCAATGTCCTTTCTTTCCACAGTGATGGCAAGCATCATCAACTTGTTTGCTAACCTTTGCTTTGGGGCCCCCACTACCTTCTCCCACTTCGAACTTGCTGTTTGGGAAGGGAACTCTTTCCTTTCTCTTCTTTTGGAAAGAACTCTTCTTTCCAGAAGTAGCAGCAATGAGAACAGATTTCTCTTTCTTAATGGTGGACTCGAAGCTGACCAACATGTTCATTAACTCATCCAAGGGAGGATCTAGTTTGTTCATGTTGAAGTTCACTATGAATGATTCATAGGAACTAGGAAGGGACAACATGATCAAATCCAACGAGAGCTCGGCCGGGAGGGTGACATCAAGATTCACTAGCTTTTCAAGGAGAGTGATCATTTTGAGACAGTGCTCGTGGACCGAAGTCCCTTCGCGCAGTCTCGCTGTGATCAACTCCTTTGTAGCAGCGTACCTCGATGCCCTAATATTCTCACTATACATGCTATCGAGATGAGCCTTTATATCGAAAGCATGCAAGTGAGTCTCATATTTCCTCGCAAGCGCGGGCTCCATGGCGGCTATCATATAGCACCTAGCATGAGTGTCATCTTTCTTCCAAACCTCATAAGTTTCCTTCTCAGCATCAGTCGCTGTGTCAGGTATAGTGGCGGGAAGTCTCTCGTTCAAAACATCGAGACGCCCCTCAACGGTTAGTACAAGCTTAAGACTATGCAACCAATCTAGGTAATTAGGGCCATTGAGTTTATTGTCGAGGATTGACATTATGGGATTCTTAGACATGATTATCTGAGACATATAGAGAAGAGGATTATTAGAGATTCGCGTTAAATGATTGTTACAATTAAATGTTTGGACTTATGTTATTTAATTGTTCTCCCACTAATTTTATCGAGTTCCACTTCCCTCTAGTAGACAAACGAGAAAACTGATTTTTCTTAATGGGCTTTAGGTCCAATAGACAAACATAACCCGTAGTTAATCTAGCCCGATTATATTTGCCCAAAGGTAGATCACAATCAATCATATCCACAATATGACCCTAAATTAATTTTCCTCACACTTGATAATGACCTAAGTTAATCTCGCGAATATCAAAATCGTCGTGTGTCAAGTCTAACCTACCAATCAAAGATGCTCATAGAACTCGATTATGCCAAACTAATGCAGTCCCTAGTTAATCTAGCCGACCACGTTAATTCAACATAACCCTTTTCTATGGCTACCTTCATCACTATGTCAATTGAATTACAGCTTACTCTACCATAGCACTCCCCGCTAACACGGCTTACTGCACTATAGTAAAGGGCTACACATAATCCAACCGTTGGCAGAAGGAAAGAAATAACTCAACAGATTGGGTTTTTCTTTATAGCTTGAAATGATTCTTAATTGAATTAAGAATGAGGGATTTTTATTAAAATGTTTTATCTCATCAGAAGGTTTTGGATTGGTCCATGTGATTCCTACATCTATGTTCTCTAAAGGTATATGGAAGCGCATATTGTCCTAAGAGGAACATATGACCTAATTTCATAATTAATTACATTAATTAATTATCGAGTTTTTCAAAATAATTATAGAACCTCAACTAGCATAAATCATTCAAATAATGTTGAGGTACTACTAATTAAGTTGAATCATAATCAAAATTATGAATGTGTTCTATTAATTGAAATCAATTTAACAATTTAAATTAATTAATTAATCTAACACATATTTACTAAAATAGATGATTGTCGATCCAATTATCTAATTGGGATTAATTGAAAATAATTTTCCAAAAATTAAAATCAATTTGTTTTAAGTTTAATTTTAGAAATCTGAAATAATTTTTTTTATTTTTTTTATTTTTATTTTCAGTGAACCGGTTCGGCCCAACCGGTCTGACCGGTTCGGACCGAAGCGGTCCGGTTGACCCAAATCAGTGGGTCAGATCAGTCGGACCGAGAGCCGGTCTGACCGACCGGAATCCACGTGGATTCGGTCAACTAGATCGCACACAACCATCGAACCGGCCGGTCCGACCGGTTCGATCCGAACAATTAAAAAAACCGACGTTTAAAAAATAATTTCAGATCCGATTTTCCAATTTCAAACAATTTTAAAGCTGGAAAAATTCTAAACAATATTTCAAAAATATTTTAAACTTACGAAAACTCCCAATTACATAATACAACAATCGCTACTTTAATAAATCGAACATGCATAAAATCATAGCATATTAAAACGAATGCAATTAATTGCGCAACGAGCTCTGATACCACTGTTGGGTTTCGGGCACGCGTACGCAGCGGAAAACAAAAATTTAATGCGATTTAAACGACTTTAAAGCACATAAGCACATGCCCGACAAATTTAATCAATTAATTGCGTACCTTTGCGCTTCCAGCGAAATTAAATAACAACATATATGCTAATTAATTTAACCGAATTTAAATCAATTAACATGCTCGCGTTTCAACCAAATAACATGCTTGCAATGATTTAAAACGATTACACATAATCACATAAAATCATACGAAAGCAAACATGAATATATATAACGTTTAAACGAAACAAGAACTTCGAGTTCGTGTGTTTACCTCTTGAAGCGTGAGGTAGAAGCGCTAAGCAAGTCGAGATTGCTACGGAAACCAATCCGTACAATCGGGGCAGCAGCGGTGCAGCGGCAGCGGAGATGAGACGGCCACGGCGGCGCGTAAAACTCACGCGCGGTCTTTCCGGGGCGGCGCGTGGGGCAGCGTGCGGCTTCGGCTCGTGCGCTGCTCCTCGATTCTTCGATCTTCGGTCTTCCTCCTCTCGGATTTCACCTCGTATACTTTGATCTACTAAACACGTGGCACTAGACACGTAATAGTTAGAAAAACGGAAGAAAAAGAGAAGGAAAGAAACTACCGAAACAATTGGCCGATGAACGGCCGATTCCGGTGAAGCTCCGGCGACGGCGCCGGTGACGGCCGCGAGGAGAGGGCGAGAGAGAGAGGGAGAATGGCTGCTAGGGTTAGGGTTTTCACTTGTATGTGCAAGACCTATAAATCTTGTATTTATAGTGTCTTGCATAAAACCCTAGCGGGCTTAAGTTGGACCGGGCCCAACAGCTTAAGTTCGCTAGTACTTTTACTTTCTCGTTTCTCTCAATCCAATGACCGAAAAATTGCAACGATTACATTTTCGGAATCATTATAAAGTCCTCGTCATTACGAGTGTCAATTCTCATTTTCCAACTTTCTAAAAGTGGAAACCCTAGTTCAGTGCACTTTCTAAATTTGGAAACTTCCCGATTTAGAAAGTCCACTACAACGTTCGCCTATTCTTTTTCTTTTCTTATTCTCATTCGTAATTCCAAATTACGAATGTTGGACTCAATCGTATTGACTTCCAATTATGCAAAGATAAACTATTTTATCTCTGACCGTTTATTCAAAGATCTCATGTGCACGAGCAGTGTGACCCTCGATGGTTCAGGTGTAAGCTAACCGTGGGCCCACAACTCTTTGTGGTCAAAACTCGTCCCTTAGAGTTACGATTAAGATGAAGCTCGTTTCACCTCAATCACCCAACGAATCAAGATTGGCGTCTAGCAACTACGCGTCATGATTCCCTAGATACAAATGAAGTGCCTGCAAGAACCTTCAGATATAGTTAACGTACAGTACGGTCCCTTCGATTCATATGTCCCGATTGAACTAGAGGCATTGGTTCATCGAGACCTCTTTATATGTTCAATGACGGTGCGATCGTTCTAAGTGTTGTAATCCTTACGTGCATGACTTAGAGAATCGAATTCTCTAATCATCACTTAGTCAGCTCTGGCCAGAGACTTAGAATGATTACAAACTTTCAGAACACACAGGACATCCAAGACTATTCTAGCGATCGAATCCCCGACTACAATGCACAGACCTCCCACTAGATTTCGGACTGCAAGAACACTGGCCCTTGGGATGGTCCTCGGTGGAACTCAGGGACAGGTCACGATACAGCTGGTCCTCTAGTGAAGTCACGGTGATGTCTAGGTCATAAGGACTAATGGTGTACAACTATACCATAGATATCTCTACTCGATTATTGGGAACCACTTAGAGATTTCTAGGGTGAGGGAGTTCAGTGAACTCGTCAGCTTACGAGCACCCACTTATGCATGCCGATATCACAATACCGTTTACTGATGAGATGCAATACACATACACTAAATGCTAGTCTTAATGGGAAAGGCCGATATCCTCATTAGTGGCGTAACCCTTCGACTAGGAACACGTTTAACAGTTATAATACTTAAGTAAATATCTCACGATCCTAACGACCAATTACTAGTACTTGTAATAACTGTAAGGACTATATATATGCTTGTGACAAAGGGACAAAGATATAGAATGCCAAGGTGTTTTATCATTAATACGAATAAAGGTTCGTTTATTACAATAATAAATACGAAAGACCACAGCCACATGTTGGCTTGTTGGTCACCTACTCTAACAAATGAGACGGGCACTGAGCTTGTGGATGATATGGTTGCTGATGATCCCACTACGAGGGCGTCTTCCGCTCGTGGTGGGGAAGCTTAGACTTATATGATGGTTTGTTAGGATAGTTAACCCCTCTTGTGGGTGGAACACTTAATTTATTTTTATCTTTGACGTAGATGGGTATGTCCACTACTATTTCGTTTGAATTTTCTTCCTTGTTTGACATTTGAAGTTTGATATCTTGATTTATTTATTTTGACATTGTCAAGATTTTTATGCGTTGATTATATGTATTTACATTTAGCATTGTACGCGACGTACTTGAGGAGGGGATCAGCCTCCCAAGGTTTTTGTGAAGGATCGTGCCCTTTGTTCGGACCGCGTGGGTCGTAAGTATGTTAGGACCGTGGCCACGTTTTAAAAGTAGGACCCATTAAAATAAATAGAGAGACTCAGATAATCCAGTTGGCCATGCTATATAGATTATCTTAATTTCTCTAAGTGTTCGTAGGGTTGTATTGATATGAAGTCGTCATAACGATTAAATAGTATAGATTTAATAACATTGAGAGTAAAGCAAAAAAAATGATTTATTCAATGGTGGAAAGTGAGAATTGTCACAAGCCTACGTGAGGCGAAGAAAAATAAACTTGCAAAAAGCAAATGAGTCGAAATAATAAAAAATATTCTACGCGACTATAATTATTTATTCTTCTTCCACGTCTTCCTTGTACTCGTCCGTGTTTGTTGTACTGGTGGTATGTCGATTGTCTTTGGCGTCTCTATGCCTGAAAAGTATAGTAGAAAAAAATTTAAATACTTGTACTGAAGACTTAGTAATTTCATTAGTTGGGGTGATGTGTACTATAATGTCACGTACCCACTAAGGGGATTGTTTCTCTTTCTCGCATTCCTTGATATGAAATCAACTCGTGAGTTGTGGTGATTTGCTGCGTAATCATGCATATTAAATGGGATGACATTATTATGTTAGTATAAATATACAAGAACGTGCATGTGATATCATTTAGTAGAAGCGGTGTTACCCTTGGCGATGTAGTGTGGGGTATCTTCTCTCTTTGGGCAAGTGATGGGTGGTAGGCATCCCCTCGTAATTGATTCTCCATCTGTAAGAAGGTGATGAAAGGTGGTTATGGAATGTTGATGTAGGTAACATTAATAGCACCCCAGTTTGGGTGGGACGTTTGCGCACCTCGTTTTGGAGTAGGAACTTCTCGAGCGTGTAGAGACAGTCTTGCAAGACGAGTGACGTGGAAGGTCGCGAAACCTGCAAGGGTAGTTATTTGTAAGCGACTTTTGTATGAGGAGGATGTGGATGCTAACTTAAACAAATTTGAAGTAAGGTGGATGTATACCTCAAGCGTAGAGCCTTTTGAGGTTCCCTATATTCCAGGTTCTGGGTATAGGGTGTCCGTCAAGGTTCGCGAGACGATATGCTCCAGTGTTGAACTTGCGTGATTTTGTATGGTCCTTCCCATTTTAGGTTGAGCTTACCAATGGGGCGCGAGGCTTCAGCTTTTCGGAGGACTAAGTCTCCCACTTGGAAGGATCGAGGGCGGACCTTTGAGTTATAGGCCTTGGCCATTCGTGTTTTGTACATCTGTTGTCGGATGCATGTAATCTCTCGTAGCTCATCTACGAGGTCGAGGCTCCCTCGCATAGCTTTTTTTTTTTAGCTGCGGGATCATAGTTGGTGACTCGCCAAGATGGTTCCCCGATTTTCAACGGGTGCGATAGCCTCTGTGCCGAAAGCCAAATTAAAAGACGATTCTCCGGTTGCTGCTCGTGGGGTTGTTCGATAAGCCCATAGGGCGCTGGGCAATTCTTCCACCCACTTCTCTTTGGCATTTCCAAGCCTTGTTTTAAGGTGTTGGAGTATGGTGCGATTCGTGACCTCAGTTTCGCCGTTAGCTTGCGGGTTGGCTACGGATGTGAAAAATTGTTTGATGTCTAAGCCGAGACATCAATTCTTGACTTTGTCGCCACAAAATTGGCTTCCATTATCTGAAATAATGGAACGCAGGATTCCAAAGCGATACACGATATTCTTCCATAAGAATTGAATGACTTCTTCTTCTCGGATTCGCGCTAAGGGTTCGACCTCCATCCATTTGGTGAAGTAATCCACGGCTATAATGAGGAACTTGCGCCCTCCAGTGGCGGGTCGGAATGGTCCGACTAAGTCCATTCTCAATTGGGCGAAAGGAATGGGGCTGTCAATCGGTTGCATTAATGCCGCTGGCAGGTGAGGGATGTTGGCATGCTCTTGGCAAGGCTTACACCTCTGGACTAATTTCTTCGTGTCTTCATGTATCATTGGCCAGTAGTAGCCTTGTCTCAATAGTTTGAGAGCCAAGGTTCTATCACTCAAATGATTTCCGCAAATGCCTTCATGTACTTCTCGAAGTACGTAATTTGTTGTACTTGGGTCGAGGCATTTGAGATAGGGGAATGAGAATCCTCGTTTGTAAAGTTCTTCTCCCACTATTACGAAGCGAGCGGCTCTCGTTTTTAACTTCCGTGCTTGGGTGATGTTAGTTGGAAGTTCTCCCTTCTTGAGATACTTTATGGTGGAGTGAACCAACACGGTTCGTCCTCCTCATTGTAATGCACTTCATCGGTTGAAGTTATCTCCGGTTGAGGCGAGGTGAGGAGAGTAACTTTCCGACTCCCAATGCTTTCCATGGAGCTTCCAAGCCTAGCTAATTTGTCCGCATGGATGTTGCTAGAGCGAGGTACTTGTTTTATTTCGTAGCTCTCGAACTTAGATAACATAGTATGTGTGAGGGCTAAGTATTTGGCCATGGAGTCTTCTTTGGCCTCATAGGTTCCGAGTACTTGGTTGACGACGAGTTGAGAGTCGCTTTGTATTATGAGCTTACGCGCTCCTGCTGCTAGGGCGAGGCGGATTCCAGCAATCAATGGTTCATATTCAGCTACATTATATATAGCACAAGGAATGAGAGTCACACATAAAGAGGATTACATGGAAACAAACACCACTCATTCTATAACTCTATATAATCGAAAATTGCAATCCAATGGAGACTTAATTTTCGATTATATTAATTCCAATATATAATATTGGTTAAACTTTATTTTCTCGATTAATTAAAAAATTCATTGGGCTACAATAGGGACTGTTGAGTGTAGATATTACACTCAATACGTTTACTTTACGTGGATCTTTTGTTTAGATTTAATTATATTTGTGCTTTAATTGATTGATTTTGTGTTTTATAGGTGAAAAACAAGAATTAGGTGTCCATGAAGGAAAAAAGATCAAAAAGAAAGGAAAAAGTTGCAAATAAGGAAACAAATCAAATTGGAAGAATGAATCCCGCCACAACTTTGACAGTGTCCACCATTTCGAGCATATCTCTCTCATACAAACTCCGCATTAGGTGATTTTAACGGCATTGGAAAGCTAATTTCAAGGGCTACAATTCTTATTTACACAACATTCCAAAATTCGGACTCCAATATGGCACAAATGGACGAATAAATCCTGATGGGGGAAAGTGGCGGAAATTGATTCCTATTAGGTTTCTACTACTTCCTTATCAAGAAAAGCCTATAAAAGCAACAAGTCTCAACACCATAAGTACGAAATTTTACACCACAAAATATGAAGAACGAAGATCAACGAAGACTCAAGCATTGTTTTTCTTATTTATTTTATTTATTATATTTTGTTTATCATAAGAATTAAGAGTAGCTAAGCTTTTAATCTAGGATTTGGTTGGAACCCTATGTGGGGATGGTGAACCCGTTTTCTTTAGATTATGCAATTATGATTTTATGATTATTTCTTCTGCTTGTTATGATTGTTAGTGCATGAACCTGATCAATTTATGTGCTTTATATGTGATTATTGGGATTGACTCGACAGAGCTATTTTGATAATTAGACGGTAAGTAGAAGAACCTTCGAGTAGTTTTCACCGGATGAGTGTGTCAATTGCATGTGGTGTCGTAGACATACATATATCACCTTAGGTAGCCATTTACGAGACTTGTTAGTTAATGCTTTATTCATAATTTGTTTGCATAGACTTATAGTGAACCGTTTATGAATAATAGACTCATAATACACGCGACAACGGGTTATGAGTAAATTAGTGTCTCGGGTTAATAATCATGAATCATATATTTCATAATTGAGGGGTTTTGGGTGAGCAATTCTTGCATATGGGGAAGATAAAATCCTAGGTCCGTTTTTATTGATATTTTCACGTGTTTAATTGCTTTCATAATTAGTTTAATTATTTAGTTGATTAAATTTGACAACTTTGCGTAGGCTGGATAAAAATCATAATTGTTAGAATTTGGTACTTAGGATTAGATAATTTGAGTATTCCCTGTGGGATCGACATCCGACTTTCACGAGTCCACTTTTACTACTTGTTTGCGATACGTGCACTTGCGTGTTAGGTATTTAGCACCCAACAAGTTTTTGGCGTCGTTGCCGGGGAATACGGCTAAATTATCTATTTATTCTAATATCAAATTTGAGCAATTTTTCTTACTTTAACCATTTAATTTTTATTTTTATTTTTATTTTTAATTTTTAATTTTTGTTGTTTTTTTTCATGTCTGGTTACAATGTTCGGGCACCTCAAACGGGATATGAATGGCTTCCATCTGACGAATACCTCCAAAACACCTATGATATGCCTCCGTTTTGTTCAGCATGTGGTGGAAATCATTACTCTGATCAATGTTGGGGATCACCAATAGCGACGAATTTCGACGAAATTACCAACGGAGGTTATTGGAACACTTACACCAACAACGCATACGAGCAAAGCTTTCAAGACCAATATTTGAACGAGTTTCAACATAGAGAGCCACAATTTGATGATTTTCAAAATTATTATCAAATGCACCAGCAGCAGACCACTGACGAACAAGTTGATTTGGTATCCCTCATTGCCGAATTCATGAAGTCCACTCAAGCATCATTTCGAAACATGGAGATACAACTGGAAGAGATGACGCTCAAATTAAAATCTGAATCTCTTGAAAATATTCCAGACGAAATCGGCAATGGTTATATCAAAGAAAATTCGGGTGAAGCCTGCGGTGAGAAAAATCTTCTATGTCCGGAAAATAGTGTCGATGTGAGAGAAATAGAAATTACGAAGACACTTGAGCATGATGAATCTGAGAAGGCAATCGAGCTAAACCACGAAGATGCCTCAGAACAAGAGAAGAAGGAGATGGATGTAATGAGTGAAGATATTCTAGTTGTGGGCTCTGTCGTTGATCTAATGTGGATTTGAAGGCATCAATAGTGGTTGATGAGAAGACTAATATTTTTGAGGTGGAGGTTATACGTAGACTGGAGATTTTTGTATACCGATTTGAGGGAGCGGGTGATGAAGATCCCATCTTGGCTTCGTACCGATTGATTACAACCAAAAAAGACTACAATCTAAGGTGGACCGTGACATATTGCAGTGCTATCCATGCCTTGGTTGCAATTGAAGTGATAGAGCTCATGGATGGATGCGCAATCTACAAGGCTTTGGATTGGACATAACAATTTCAAGAAGCAAAGTCTGGCTGAAGACGTAAAATTTAGCGCTTCTCGGGAGGAAACCCGAGCTTTACTGTTTTTCATATTTTTCTTTAAATTTTATGTTTTATTTTTATTTTCATAGCCATGCATTCTAATTAATTTATTTGATTTCTTATTTTAAGGTCGGAATTGCGATCGGGAAAGTCATCCGAGAGACATAGAGGGCATCTTCGCAAGAGGAAAATCAGATTTCTCTCCCACAAATTCTCACACCCTGAAGACAACGATTCCGACTAATCAGGTGTTTTCTATCCTTAAACTTTGTGCTAATTTCGTTGAGGGCAATGAAAATTTTAAGTTTGGGGGTGAAAAAACATGTTTTTTTGTGCTTATTTGTTTTAGTTTGCATGCATTAGGTTTTATTTATTTTTATTGCTTTTATCGTTTTTTCGGAATAAAAAAAAACAAAAAAAAAAAACAAAAAAAAAAAAAAAACAATTGCTTGAGCCGAATGCATCGGTGAGTTATAACGATGAGAGATGATCAATGTTTGATGATGAGATTGCTTGTTTTGTGTGATAAGTATTAGATGTTTGTTTAGCTTTGGATTCAACGGAACATAGAAACGAATTATTGCTAGGAATCACACTTTGTGCATTGCTTTGGTTGAATGTTTTGTATTTTAAATTTGGAGTTAATTTATGTTAGATCATGCTATGTTCGGTTTTTTAGACCTCACCTTAGGAAATTTATGATACGAAGTATTGAGTAGTGAGTGATTTGGGATATGATTTGGGTCTTCTTTGAACCGTTTGAGCCTTTCAAGACGACCTTTTTATTGAAATTATCATTAGAACCTTGATTTGAGCCTCGGAGAAAAGGTTTTCTTTCTTTTAGCCAAAGTGTATAAGGTAGAAAAGTGGAGATTTTTGAAAAATTAACCCTTGGAGTTCGGTCGAAAATTTTTATAAGGTCCTTCTTCTTCGAAAAAAAAAAGACAAATATATATGCTTCTATATATATAAAAAAAAATGGAAAAAAAAAAAGAAAAGAGAAAAAGAAGAAGAAGAGACTAGAAGGGAGAAGTAAGGACTAGTTGTTGAATTGTTTTGAAAGCTCGATCCATTGTCTTAAGAGCAAAACTGGAGACTTTTGAACTCTTAAGAATCGAGTTTCTTAAAGTCCTTAGAGGTCAATTCAATGTTTCAAACGCCTATCTTTCAAATTTTGGCGTAATCACCTCAATTCAAGAAGAATAGCCACATATACCTTTATTTCCTACCTCGAACCAAATAGCCTAACAATTGAAAGCCAAAAAGCCCCAATGATCCCAATAGCTTAATGTTCGATATTAGTAGAGTAGAATATTTTGGTGAGTATTTGGAGTCAAACAAATACATATAAGCATAACTTTTTTCTATATTTAATTTACAAATATTGGATGCTTGAAGCAATTGCATGATTTGTGGTTTTTGGCTATGGTAAGTGACTAAGTGCTTTTGAATTTTGAGCTTGCGAATGCCTAAGAATTTTCATTATAATTACAAGTTCTGAAAACGTGAAATTGGTCATTAATCTATGTGATGAGATGCGGTAGTTGAGTTTTTTGCTTACGATTAGATTTTGCTTGAGGACAAGCAAAAGTTCAAGTTTGGGGTTGAACCTAAAGGAGAAAATATAAATGGGGCAATTAATAATTAATTAAATCCAAACTCTTAAAAGAATTCATTTAATTAATTATTAAATAATTATTTATTTTCCACTACCAAATAATTATTGAACTCCCGTTTATATTCTCAAATATTACATTCGAGCTCCGGTCGATCATTACTTAGATTCTCCCCACATTAAGAAATCTTATAACCACCAAATAATTTATTCACTACTAAATAGATTAAATGGTTTTTTTTCATGAGTCTTACACGCTTAACTTATTTGAGTATGCCGGATACAAAATCCACCTGGCCAGGACTTGGCATAAACAAATCTTATAAGCTACTCAAGGGTTATTATCAATCCCAAATTTCAGAGATGTGGATTCCTTTCGATAATTAATTTCCACTATTAATTCTTAATGTCTCTACTCAACGCAATGGATGCCATTTGTCTCAATATAGGAATCTCTCCCATTGTGACATCAAAGTAGAGATCATAAATTAAATGTGTACGTTAATCATCTAGGGATTAAGAGAGTAAGTAATATACCGTCAACTAGAAATAATACAGTTTCATTTATGAACAGTGATGAAACAATTATTTCACTTTGTCCGGTTCAACACATGACGGGTGTGCTAGCACAATAAGTCAAAACAATAACTACAAAAGTTATTCTCTGTTTACTGTGATCAAGACCAATCACTTAATATTGTGCCACAATATTTTACCAATGGATAGTCCATTTCCATCTAGATTGTGAACGTTTATCTTTAAATTCTAAACGAACTTTCAAAATGATCTGTATGTGCGCCGTAGCACACCATTTCGAATACTATTAGAATATTAGACTTATGCTTTTAATTAATTGACAAACAATCAATTAAATGCATTGAATACCCTAGTGCAGATTCTCATAAAATGATAATAAACTATTTTATTAATTCAAGAATAAAAATGTAGCTAAAAGCGAGACTTTTAGTCCACTATCCAAACAGGTTTATCAAGATAAGGAAGACAACACCCTATGTATGTCCCATCTAGTGCACCAAGACATCCATAATAAATAATCACCGTAATAAGGTCGTTATTAAACAAATAACGGCTGCGTAAGACAACATTGACATTACATTTTGATTTTTGTTACCATGAAATGTGAAAAGCGCTCATTTTCACAATTTTCTTCGACGGGTTTTGGTGTGATCAATAGTATTTCGTATAACTTAAGCAAGGCCAGAACAACGCGGTTAAAGTGCTTGCTTACCGTTTACCCAAATCTGTTAAAATGACTCCAAACAACAACATTTTTTGTGTGATGAGCTAAAATGTGAAGAAACATTGCGACTTGCTCTGGTATAGACACATTTTTGTTTGCTTTAAGACCACTCACATTTTCTAAAATGTAACACAGCCGGTAAAAGGTCTGTATGTTCATTCTAAGATTATCACGACATGTTACATTGTTCAAACCAACCAGTGAACGCAAATAGTCAAGGTGTGAAGGTGTTCATCCTATTAAACTGTCAGTTTGGGTGTTATTGTGAGAGCGAGACAATCGACGATGATTTTTTTGACTAAAAATGTGAATAGACATCAAGAAAAACAACCTGAGATTAAACACGAGTTGATGCAAAACAACGTCTTCCTCATTTTTTGAAAAATCCATCGCAGTCCAACAATTTCTTACATTAACAGCAATATCATTTTTGTATACAGTATTAAACTGCACCATCTCGGAGAATTTAACATATTATGGATTAAGAACAGAAGTGAAGAGTTGTTGACAAGTAACCTACGTTTAATAGCTGTATATTTTGTATTATACATTTATAAAAATTTCAAATAACCTACGTCAAACCGGTAAAAGCTGAACAAGTAATAGCTGTTGAATCTATGAACAAACCCTTTTCATAGCCATTTTGTATTTACTTAGTTCCCTATATTTAGAAAATTTGAACAAATCATAACTGTAGAAGCAAATGTAAAAAGTAAGAACAAACATTATATTTTGTTCAACTGTGCACAACAGTTGCAGTTCTTGGCATCAACATGGTAATACAAATTATAATCAAGCCAATAACAGACATAAAAAAATAATAGGTGACATATATTTTTAAGTATGAAATGAACCATGGTTGTAATATTAATATCGTAGCAAATACCTGTAGATAATAGCAGTAAACTTAGTCGGTGCGGTTGGTGACATAAAACTGGTGTGATGCTGAATGTCGACCAAGAAAACCTACTGCATTATTGAAAACTAAGGAGTTAAGAAATATATAGCTTAAAAAACAACAAAGAAGAAAGGGGTACTGTACTTCATTGTTGGTGCGAAGTTGTTGCAAAACACGAATCCCTAAATTTGTCAATCAAATTGGACGGGTAAAACATAAATTTATAAAAAACCAGATACAAAGATGAACCTGCAACATTCACGGTCATCGGAAGATTTCAAATCTATCTTCCAACGAAAGTGTGGTGCCGGCCCATTTTCGTCTTCGATTCGATATGCTAAAGTACAAGAAATTTTAGGGCATTTTATGAACGTATTGAACGGATTAAACCCAAGAAGAACTAACAAATGTAAAAATTGGAAAGACGATGAAGGATCTGGGATTCTAACCTGGGGAGGCTAGGGCTGGATCTGCGAAAGGGGAAAACAGATGATGAGATATTCAATATTTATATCGATTATTTTCGCAATTTACGTATTATTGAAGGATATTTTTTGTCAATTCAAGTGGGTCAAATAGTGCGATTACATGTGAGATAAATTATCAAGTCAAATTTGGGTTGATAAGTAATAATTCAATTGGGTGATTATAGGGCTGGGCAAAAATTACCGAATACCGATTACCACGGTATACCTACCAACAATTACCGAATAAATACCGAACTATCGGTTACCACTACATTTGGTACGGTATCGGTACCGTACCATTATCTTACGGTACGGTAGCGGTATTGTATCTTCAAAACCATGGTAATACCGTACCGTACCGTAACTTTGTATTTTAAAAATTAGTTAATATATTTTACCCTTTATATTGTAAATATTAAAAATATAGTCAACAAGTATTATAAAATAAAAATAAAAAACAAGAATAAACATATGATACATATTATATATATTATATATACATAATTCTATTTTTTTTTATTATTTCCATATATTTATTCAAACTCAATATTTAATTTGGTTCTCGTTAAAGTTGTTTATTTCACGTACTTCTTTAGTTTCAAAGTCCAACTAATCTCTTATTGGTGGAATATTTTTTGCCATAATTTTCTTCTCCCTTTCCCCCCCCCCCCCCCCCTAAGTTCTCA
The DNA here is from genome assembly GCF_000504015.1 of Erythranthe guttata. Next base: position 42,412 of record NW_012193709.1, on the reverse strand, counting down.
CCCTTTTGTTTCATTTGCATTATTACAACATAATTTTTTTTATTTATCTTACTTAAACCATGAAACTTTTTGCTCATTAGTTTCTACAATTTTTCTATACATATCTTAGTAATCATTAGTTAATTGAAGCAACATACGCTATTACGGTCGTATAATGTATATTCATGTAAATTGTTTGATTACCATATTCATTTGCTTAATTTGTTGTATTTATGCATTTAATTAGTATTCATCTTAATTATTGTATCATCCGAGTTCATCAACAAAATGACGTACGGTAGATTACCACGTACCGATCATACCGTACCGAAACTAACGGTATACCGAATAACGGTATACCGCAATTGTTGGTACGGTAACGGTATAGAATTTTTCAATACCGAAAGATACGGTAGGTACACGGTATTGAACAAAATGTTCGGTAACCGTACCGAAACCACCCCTAGGTGATTATATTGGTGGAGCCACTTGTCAAGTATGGAAAATCAATCGAACCAAACATTATACCCAAAAGTACAATTCATCCCATCCCTACTAAGAATGCAAACCAAAAGGTCATAGGGGTATACAAACCAAGTCCTTAAAAAAAAGGAAAAAACCTGAATAAGTCCAAAATTAACATAGATCCGATCTAGGTGAAAAGTGGGATGAGTATATATAGCCTTGTATTTTTCTCGTAGCAAAACACAAAACCTACTTGTTCTAGGATTGGATACCTTATTATATTAGGAGAGCAACTACCTTAATTTGGTATTTATAAAAAAATTAAAAAAGAAAAAAGAAAAAACCTTAGTAAATTCAAAATTATTCGTCCATAAGATGGTTCCTGAAATAGTTAAACCAGAATTTTCGAACTCAAGCTCAAGCTCGTGTTGAATTTTGCGAGCTCGAGCTCGAGATCAAAACCATCGAACTTTCGTTTTCTAGGCTTAAGCTCAAGCTCGAGTGACGTCTATCGAGCTTGAGCTCAACCCATTTTGTTCTTTTTGAGTTTTTTTTTTATATATTAATATTGTTTTATTTTATCAATATAAATTATTTATCTGACTACAAAAAATAAAGATAACTGATAAAACATTTTTTTTGAATTTTTATATGTATTATGTAATATTTTTTTTATTATTTATAATAAAAAAAAACAAAGAAAACAAAAAAAAAATCTAATGAGAATTGGTTAGCACCTGTTTGAGCTTGTGTATTTTATTTTTAAGTTTGTTGCATGAAACTTTAGTTAATGTGAACCAGCCATGGATAAAGTTTGTAATGGTGAATGGTCCATATGAATTTTTTATACTTTCTATTGAACTTCGTATTTCCATTGTACAACAGTATTTCTTGTAGGGGTTAATTTTCGAGAAATGATTATACTTATGATTTTGTGTGTGTATTATTTACTGTGACATGATTTGTATATGTCTTAGAGTTAATAATAATTGCCTCCAAACATGAAACATCAGAAAAGTATATATATATATATATATATATATATATATATATATATATATATATATATATATATATATATATATATATATATATATATATATATATATATATATATATATATCC
>NW_012193709.1:1850-23866 GCF_000504015.1 Erythranthe guttata | reverse complement strand
TATCTAATGATTTTCAGCATGAATAATGATGTTTAATCGGATAATGGTTTATTGAATGTACGAATGAATTATTTATTCCATGTTAATTTTGAACTGTTTATGTACATATAAGCTATGCTGCACGAACACGGATACGTGGACACGGCGATACGCGGATACAGATACGGTGATACGGTATTTCCAGAAAACTAGGATACGGACACGCGGGGATACGCGTAAATATAAAAAATATAGGGTATATTTATAAATTGTAAAAAATATGTATAAGTCGTCATCGCATAAGAGAACCGCTAGCCCTTGTTGCTCGTGTTCTTGGTCGCCGTCGCATGCTAGAATTTTGGAGTTTTGGGTGAACTCACAAAAAAAAAAAAGGAAATGTGTATTAGAGAAAAGAAAATGCGCATTTTTTTTACAAGGGCTCTCTCTCAAAACGTAAGAGAAGTGTCCCAACTTTTTAAAAATTGTGGATACTGCCCGACACTGGTGTCCTACTTTTAGCGAAATTACGACACGGCCCGACACGAGTGTCCGAGAAGTGTCCGGATGTGTCCGAGTGTCCAGGTGTCAGATACGGGGACTCTTTACCTTCTAGAAGTGTTCGTGTAGCATAGCATATAAGTATTTTGTATGCATAAATTATATGATGCATGTGAATGTTTGGAATTATGTAATTATGATTACGTGCATATATGTATGTTTATAAGCTCATGATTAATTTCTAATGTTATGTTATATCATAAATAAATCATGCTATTTGTGATATTATTATTCTTAAATTCAATATTTAGTATATTGAAGATCAAGTTGATGCACTTTTATCTTAAAATGATAATTTCGTATGTGTGTGCAATTAGAGGCATGTAATAATTGAAACTGATATACAATCGAAACTCAAGAAGCTCAATTTCTAAAGGACTATTTGAGCAGTTGTTATCTAAAAGAACATCGAAGATGATCGATCTATTGGATCGTCTTGATTTTTAGATATTGTATTCATAAGACATAAGTATAACTTATGAATGAATGAAATCGAATTTTATGATGTTCAACATCTGATCCATTCGTAAAGCAATGGATGTTTTTCTAAAGGAAAATGTCAAACAAACTCTATACACAATTGCACTTTGGATCAATATTTCTATATTGTGAACGGTAGGAGTTTCTAAACTCTAGATTTGAATTGTGTACAAACTGTCACAATTTGATAAAGTACTTTCTTGATTTGAGTATGTTGAGAAGTTTCTTATAGTGTGTTTTATTAAGACAAAATAAACACAGTGTATACAAAATTTAAATCACATTAGTGATTTAAAAGATTGTCCAATTTATGAGAAAAATATTTGTTACTTTTGTGGTATTTATACCAAAACTTTATCACGTATCTTTGTTAAGTAACAAAGATGAGGCCTTAGAAGCATTTAAATGAGAATGATCATGGTATATGAATAAAAATTGTTATTCAAAGTGATTGACGAGTATGATATGGAGTCTTTTTTGACAAGTTCTGTACTTATCAAATCGCTAGTCCTTATCAACCATAGTTAAAAGTATTGAGAAATGAAATACTTGAACTCTTAATGAGTAACAGAGCCATGTTGATAAATTCTAGAGTAAGCTAGAATTTGTGGGGGAGATTATGGCTCACAACTTTCTCAAAATTTTACCACATAAAGCTCTTGGACCGCATAAATGTGGGGGTGTTTTGACTAAGGTAAAAGTGCTCAAGGTAGTCATTCTTGATGCAAACAAATGTACGATATTTGACTTAAATGAGTTTGAAAAAATGGATCTTGACCCAAGTTTGACAAACAATTTAAGTGGATTCCATTTGATAAGTTATGGAATAAAAATCTACATCTTCACTAGATAAATCTAGTGTGTTTAATTTCTCAAACTCGACTAGGGGTGAATAGGAAATTAATGTATATGGAGGTGAAAAGTCACCATCCCACATTGACAATGAGCTACATTTAAAGCACTTTATTAAGTTTAAATGGTTAGCTAAAGATATATCTCTATGATATCAAGTGGTAATTTATAAAGTGATAAATAACCAAAGGCTCAATAAAAGAGAGCTAAGAAAATCAATAGTTTGGTTTTCATTTTCTAATTTATGAGTAAGAAAATGAACCTCGGGCAATTAAAGAAGTATTGTCCAGTTGAGGGTTAATTGTCTTTGAGACAAAGGAAAAATTAGTGAAACTCGTATAGTATGAACTTGAATAAGTTCTAAAGCAATTGCATATTTGATAAGAATGTGTTATCAAATAATTTTAAACTTGGCAAGTTTAAAAAGTGCATGCACGTAAGAGTATATGTTAATGAGTAAATGACATGTTAATCATGTGTGTAATCATGGTATTATCATGAAAACGTATGAACTATTAGTAAAATATTTCAATGTGAAAAAAAAAATTAATATGGTCCTATTGATGCAATCTTATAAGAGATTAAAATCACTAAGGATTTGATGAATTATTGAAGTCTCATTATGTTGAGACGATGTTGTCATATTGAAGTCATCAATATAAGGCTAGAAAGAATAATGGTGAACAATGGTTCGACTAAAATATTATTGAAAAGATTGTAACTACGTGCATCCAAATGTTGATTGACTCGTTAAGGAAGTCAAGTAAATAGGTAATCATATAAGTAGTAAGTGGATGGTTAAATAAGGGTTCTTGGAAGTGCAAGATTTGCCTCACACGTAAATTAGAATATAGAAGATATCCAATTGTACTTGAACAGTATATCTTATGAATTGGATATGTACTATAAAGATACTAAGTCCATAAATAATTTTGTATTGTGGAAGTCCTCAAAATAAATGTATAACTCGATTCACTATGGAATTCGAGACATAAATTGGAAGTTAAAGAAAAATGTTGGATAACTCCATAATTTTCTAGAGGACATTATGTGATGGACTTAGTTGGAGCATGAAAATAATTGTAGTAGTCAGTTGGCTATACAAAAGAGCACAAAATAATATGTAAAATGGTAAAGTCTCGATCGTAGACGCAACACCATTCAACAATTGATCTCTAGTGAAATTATAAACGTTGACTTTACGAAGTCAAGAGATAATTTGATTGATCCTTGACGAAGGAATCAATAGAGATCAAATGTGCTAGTCAGTGATGGGAATGAGTCTATAAACACACAGCTCAAACGAAAATCCATGATGGTAACCCAACCTTGTAGATTGGAGATTCCAAGATCTTGGTTCAATGGGACAACTAAGTTATGAAAATTCAAACCGAGCATTTGGAAATAATTCCTACCATTCCCTAAAATCCTACCTGTCGAATGTGGTGAGGTTAAGTCTAGTGACTTTTAACGATTCCTATGACCTTTTAAGGTGGAATACGGCAGGGTATTCTTTATGGGAGATCACCTATATAAGTGTGAAGTATAGAGCCGCTTCAATGAAACACTTACGAATCCGAGAATGGGTCCAAGGCCGTAATGGACACAACGTGAGAACAAAAGACGTTACAGATGTTATTGTGTAAGTGTTGTTGTCTTGGTTTACATAAAAGTTGATTAGTTCAAGACATCGCGTTCACTAAGCAACAAGTAAATCTGACAACATTTTACTATGGAAGGTTCAAAGCCATAAGCTACCTCTCCAGATGCAATAACAAATCGCTTGGACTTTGAATGTGTCTGCATGCATTAATTTCATTCATGTGGGGGATTGTTGGAAATTCAGGGTGTTAGACTCAATTTTGGTTGATTATTTAAGTGGATTAAATTTAGTTTCTCAAAATTAAATGAATGAGAATTTAATAAAATCACTTAATATAATAAATGGAAAATAAAGAAAGTGAAATGCCACATTGAAAAAGATGGAGGTGTTTAAACACCTATTAAATTGAATGCGTGTATAGTTAATGAGAAAAGGTGTGATACATTTTCATGAAATTATTTTCCTAAGAGTTGTGACTTGTGGTCATAACCTTTGAAAATCTATAAATAGATTCCAAAATCCACCATTTGATTCATTCATAATACACATGGAATTCAATACATTAATTGAATTCACTTCTCGTCATATCATATCATTGCATGTTGTTGTATTTATCAAGTCCATTTCTTTGTGTCTTATAAAGTCCCAAACGTCGTTTCGTTCGTCGTGTTCCAATAATTATTGTGCTGCTTTGTTGGAACTGAAATAGTCGTTGTATCTTGGGAGACGATTGCCGTAAACCGAGAGCACTGCACGGGGCAAATTTGTCTTAAGGAGAAAGAACCAAGTTCTTACCTCAACTATATTTTTTTCTTGTCAAACTTCTGTCCAAAAATTTGTTCGTTCTCATTTCGAAATACACACACCCAAATAACATAAACTATACTACGTACTCCTCTAACTTTTGGCTCGCACTAAAGAGAAAAATAGCACGCAGAGTTCAGATCACAATGCTCATTGGAGTTAAACGTCAGGTATACATCATGCCTAGTACTAATATACATACATATACATATATATATATATATATATATATATATATATATATATATATATATATATATATATTATTTTTTTTCATTAAAGAATTATGGGCATCGTTAAAAATCTTGTGGTTATTTATCATTTAGAGTTCAAATAAATAATTTCAAATAAATCATTATATTTATCATTTAGAGTTCAAATAAATAATTAATGATGATGGTATTTTTGTATTTACTATGTTATTTTGGTATAATATGCATATTATAATATTAACTAATTAATACTAACTTCACATATATATACTATATTATATTATTTGATAAAAGTAAGCAAATGCAAAGTAAAAATAAAGAAAGATTCATCCATAAAATATTTGTTGGGCCAAGGGATGGGGTTCTGGAGGCAAGGAATTTCACATTTATGGTAAAAAATGAAGAAAGATGAAACTGATGCATTTACTCTATTTGTTAATTAAATAATTAACGATAGAAGCATGATAAAAATTAAAACCCATCTATTCATTTGCTCTATTAATTACTTAGTATATATTATTCAATAAGAAATGCATGAACATTGAAATTATATCATCACAAAAAACTTTTTCATCTATTTTATTTTTTGGAAAAGAAGTCGAATATATCAACCAATAGATGCTAGTTCAACAGGGAGAGTAGTACCCTCATCACAATTCACAAGTATTGCCCAAACATTAAGCGATATCGCTAGAAGATTGCCTGATCGCTTAACGAAGCTAAAAACACACGAATTAAAAAGCCTAGTCAGCTGCAAACTATTCTAAATTAAAGCGCCGAAAGATGAATATTCAAAATCCGAGTCTCGAACTGACAAAACCACCTGTAAACAATCTCCCTCAATGACAATGTCTGGCCACCCCTGTGACTGGATCTATGAGGTCCGCAACTCGGTCCGGATATCCTGTTTGCAGCCATGGATCAGCCCAAATCGAGGTGTCATTGTCGTTTCCAATCCAACGTCTAAGACCTGTTTGCAGAAAAGGCCCTAAGACTGATGCAGAAAATTGGCTCTAATTGATATCAAGGCTAGAGTATTCGAGAACCAAAAATTGGTGCATGGTAAATGAAATTAGATTTTAGGGAAAACGAGGGATTAGGTATAATAAAATAGTATAGTCCCAATTTATAATTGACAAATTGTAAGCAAACTCATAAATTTTTTGTTGAATTGTGTGACCCCCTAAACTTAGTTTAATGCCTATTATGCCATTTTTGTCCATGTGTACGTTTCTCCTACTTTCTCTCTCTTCTTCTTATTTTTCTCTTATTCGTCATTTTATTTTCTCCATTTATTTCTCTCTCATCCTTTTTCCCTAGCTCTACACGTTACGTATTTTTCTTTATTATTCTTCTCCCTCTCTCCTCTTTCATCTCTCCTCTCTCTATCCCCATTTTCTCATTCTGGTCTCTCTGTTTCATTTTTTCTCTTTATTTTTCTTCATTTCTCATCATTACTTTGCATTTTCTTTTACATCTCATTTTTTATCGTTTAAATCAATCTATTTTCTACTCAATGAATACCATATATCATGATTTTCATCGAAGAATAGATTTTAATTGCCGGTATTCCATTTTACAATGCCATAGTATCTTAAACTGAAAAATATCCAAAGTAAATGATGTTATTGATAACACATATATTTTCTTATCGTTTTTTGTATATTTATAATTATAATTACTCATAAAAATATGAGGAATGAATCAAAATTACCAAGTAAATACCGAAATATGCAGCAATTAAGTTGGAAGGTAAATAATTCATAAAGTTGGATTAAGGGCCCATTTGGCTAAGCTTATTTTAAACCGTCGATAAACTCTAACATCGAATAAGCTGTTTTCAAAGCTGATAATTTATTACGTCTTAATTTTAATAGTGAATTTGCAAGCTATTTTTACTCATTATAAGATCTTAAATAAAAAACAGTGGCTCGGGATAATTTTTAGAAAATATCTTATATGGTCTCCAACAACTTATTTTTTTGAATATTTTAGATCTTTTGAAAAAAAAAATTACCAAACACTTCAGAAGAGCTTATAAGCTCATAAATATTTTATAAAGTCTTGTTAAGAGCCGATAAGCTCAGCCAAACACCCTCTAAGTTTGGGCCATGGAAGATAATTAACCGGGCCGAAGGATAAAACGTGGCATAGTGCATAATGTTGGAACTTTTATGATTTCCAATAATTAATATTGAGTGATATTAATTAAATTATGTAAAGACTAATTTCATTTATTTACTTTATCATAATCCTGAAGTAAAGTGAACGAAAATTCCCTTGATTAAATGATTAAAGTTCAAAAGATGTGCGCTCGATGTGATCGAATATTCGTGCAAATATTTGACAACCGATCGTTGTACCTTGGAGACTACCGGGAAGAGACTGTGCACGTTGACAGCCAGAAATATTGTCTTAAGGAAATTGCTTTGGCAAACCTCGATCGTTCTTTGTGTTTTTCAGAATTTCTCTTTTCGACAAACAAGTAAGTATTTTTCGTTTACGCAGATTGTTATTAATTACACCAACAATCTTAAGACAACAGTCAATTTCTGTGTTTTATAACTTCTGCCGTAAATTTCTTATGCTGTGAGAATTTTGCTTCTGGTTTACAAAAGTTTGTGTAAAACTTCTTTATGCTCAAAACTTGGGACTTAATTATTATTTTGTAAACAAAGTCAAACTTGTTTTTTATTATGTATTAGATTAGCATTCTAGAAAGAGGAGTCTGACTCTAAAATCTCGGATAGTGATGCATTCAATACCTTGGGTCACTATTTTATACTAATATATTGCTTTTTGAATTTTTGATTTGATAAAAATTATGTATTGATTTACTGTTTCGTCTAAATCAATTTAACCAATCCTGAGTACCTAATTTTGAATAAAATATGTATTCTTTGTTTCAACATTAGAATAAAGTTTGTTTTCGGTACTGAGAAAATAAATATAGAATTTTGAATTTTCATATATTTTGAATTCAGCTATTTTAAACTGTTGCTTGAATAAATTCGTGTTGATGCTTTCAATCAATGATGCCACTCCTAAGATTATCGGTGTGGCCGAAAAACCAAACAAATTCACGGGCACGAATTTTGCTACTTGGAAGAACAAAATGTTCTTCTACCTTACTACCATGAATTTGGCTATGTTTCTCAACGAGGAGCCACCTAAGGTGAAGGAAGGAGAAACTCCCGAAAATAACAAGAAAGTCTTCCTAGCCGTTAATGCGTGGAGTCACTTTGATTTCCTATGCCGTATGCCGTAACTACATCTTGATATGCTTGGACGAACAGTAGTACAAAGTTTATAGTCCTATAAAGACTGCTAAACTTTTGTTGATAGTTTGTCCAAGAAATACAAGTCTGAAGATGCGGGTTATATGAAATTTATAGTGGACAAATTCGAATTTTATCGAATGGTCGATAGCAAAACTGTAAATGAGCAAGTAAACGAACTCCAACTCATGATCTATGATATTCTCGTCGAGGGTCATGAGGTAAGTAAATCCTGTCAAGTTGCTGCCATAATTGAAAAGTTTCCACCGAGTTGGACGGAGTTCAAACACTACCTAAGGCACAAGATGCGGGTATTAATAACACTGATTGTTTGGATCAAATTCAAGTATCAAATGTTCATATGTCATTATGATTGTATAAGTTTGGGACCAACGATATATTCACTCTTTGTATGCAAAAATTAAAACCTTCGATGTTTAGTTTTTTCACTTATTTCAGCACTTGCACCATACAAATTAGTTTTCTTTTTTAATATTTTCTACTTCTTTATATTACATACCAACAATTGATTTTACTATTTCGAGAACCGTTTTATTATTAAGTATTTGTTTTTATGATGAATACCCCGTTCACGCACTAGTGTTTCACTAGTTGAGGTTAAATTAAATTAAATGATGAAATTAGAACATATTAAAATATGATGGGTATTTTAACCTTTTACACATATCTAAACAATGTGTGGACTTTTTTATAGAAGAGTTTTTTGTCTGAACTCTTTTATAAATAAGTATGGGATGATGGCACTCTAAATTTATGTGAGCATTAACCAGACTATTTTATAATTAAAGAAAACAAATGATGATGCCCCATTTATGAAACAAATTAAAATAGCATCCAAGTTGAGAAAATTAGTACTCAGAATTAATCCATCAATAATGGAAGACATAGACATTGTACTCAACAACAGCACCACCATTCTTCTGCATATTGTTCTCGTGAGAACTCGCCCGAGCATACCCTCGAGCGAATCGGAAAACGCCACTGCCCCCGACGATGGGCATCTCCCTCACATCGGAGTACACCGCGTTCCGCCCCAATATACTGAGAGTGCTACCGTTGAACTTCCCCTCAGTAAACACATAGTTCAACACCATCAGAAGCCCCAAGTTGTTCAAATCCGCCGAGGCGTACATCCCCTGCGCTCTTCCCACAATTTTGGAGCTTATATTCGGGCCCAGAGTCAGAGCGTCGTCGATAATCTCCACAAAGCCGAATCTTGTGGCGGAGGAGTTGGTGATGGCGGATTCCGCCACTCGGAAGGCGGTTGGGTATCGACCCCTGACAATGTCGTGGAAGTAGAAGTGGAGGTGGCTGAGCTTCTCTGTTTTCAGGCCCATTTCTTCCATGGACACTTCTCTCGAGAATTCTAGCGACTTAATCGGGGTGATCATGAAATTTGAGGAGAGGATTAGAATGGCGAAAATGGTGGATGTGATTTTCAGGATGCAAATATTATTGGCGGCCATGTTGAATTAATTTGACAAGAAACAACCAACAATATGAAAAGGTGCCCAAACAAGGGGCTTATTTATATACACATCATATCATATACATATATTCAACTGAGACTTCTCCAGTGGGAGACAACAGATAATTCCCATTCCATGCACAATTCTTTATTAGTCCTGTAAGGGGATGAATAGAGCAAGTGAGCCTGTGTCAATTGACCTAGGTTCGAATTTCATTGTCAATGGTCGGAAGGTCGAATTTGTCACACATGGTTAGTCTAATGTTAATATGGTTTACATCTCTCGTGTGATTTGCAATCAATTATACGAGAGTGTTGGTTTATCCAGTACACTCATATGGTTAGCTGCAGGTTCCTTCATTAAAAGAAAATTAAGAACTTCTATGATTAGCTGCAGGTTCATTCATTAAAAGAAAATTAAGAAAAAATCTCTATTACTTATAATTTATAAGTTTCATATATGAAACTTTTAAATTTCTTTATTATATAACTATGGACAATTAATTGAGTATTTCATGTAATAATTGATGGAGACCACCATTGTACCCTTTGGGCTATAAGCCACACAGAATAAACTTTAATATGTACTCCTCTAACTTTTGGCTCGCAATAAAGAAAAAAAATAGCACGCAGATAAAGGTTAGGCTTTACAATTAGCACTTTACAGTAGGCTTGGGCTGAATAGTTAAACGTCATGGATACATCATGCCTAGTAATAATCCCATTGGAGTTGCAGAGTTCACCATCACAAATGCCCAATATATATATATATATATATATATATATATATATATATATTTTGGTCCTTAAACTAGAAATGCCCTCAAGTTGGGGTTAATTTGTAATTTCTGGAAATCCACCGTCCTTACTAAAACAGTTTTGAAAATTGTAGAATCACCCTACTTACCCCATCTTCCCGGTCACTCCACCCAAATTGCTAATTTAACTCCAAAGTGGATCTCTCTTGAAATATCCAAAATATCCACCACCAACGCAGTATGCTTCGACTCCTCCTCAGCTATAATCGTGTGTGACTCATTTACGAAAATTTGCAATTCCGAGTTTAAAATTTTAACGATTCAATTCGTTCATACCTAAGTCGATTCAAAAGTTAAAAAAAAAATTAAATATCAACAAATCGATCAAATTTTGCAATTTACGATTTATGAAAACTCTAATTTATTATATTATTTATAATAAACTTGTGATGATTACTTTTTTTGTCCCTATATTATATACCATTTTTAATTTTGGTCCTTAAACCGGAAATGCCCCCCAAGTGGAGGTCAATTTGTAATTTCAAAAAATCCACCTCACTGGGTCAAACAGTACTGAAAATTGCAGAATCACCCCTATACTTAGTCCATCTTCCTACCCGCTCCACCCAAATCGCAAATTTGACCCCAAAGTGGATCTTTCTTTCAATATCCAAAATATCGGCCACATTTACGAGAATTCGCAATACCGAGCATAAAACCTTATAGTTTGCGAATCAAATCTTACGATTCAATTCATTCATATCTATGTCGATTCAAATGTTAAAATAAATCTTAAATATCAACAAATCGATCAATTTTTACGATTTTTGGTCCCTATATTATATACCTATTTCGCATCGCACGCGCTGTCATTCAGGTAGCCTTTAACGGAAGGAAGAAAATTAACTCCTGATTAATCAGCTTTCGTTAACACAAAAACGAGTTTGTATTTTGACAGTCATTTGTGCACCAGCAAATTCCCTTGTTTCTAAGGGAGTGGACCCCACACCACCCTCCGTAGACAACTTCAAATCGTCACTTCCCATAGCCACATTAGACACAAATTTTACCTAATCGTAAAAAAAAGATAAAAAAAATGCAGCCTAAAAATCGATAATGAAAGTATGTCGAAAATACATAATACGATAAGTTCTCGTATTCACCCGAGGCACCCGGCACGTTTACACCCTTAAGTTTGCACTAATTCTACATTTGGTCCCTCATGTTCACGGAAAACACATTTAGTCCCTCATGTTTCAAAAATTGAAAACTGTTGGTCCTTTCTGTGAATTTACCGTTAGTTCGTCAGTTAAGATAGTGATGAAAACATGCTTGATTCCGTTAGTACTAACGGAAAATTAACGAAAAAGTCTAAAAGTGTTGAATTTGTAAAACATGAGAGACTAAATGTGTTTTTTGAAAACATAGGGGGCCAAATGTGAAATCGGTGCAAACTTGAGGGGTGAAAAATATGATTTTTCTAATAAAAATTGGTCGTGGACTCGTGTTACAAGTTACAACACGCACGACGCGCCTAATTAGTTATTATTGTTATTATTATTATTATTTTCGAAAATTACGATTCTAGTTTTTAATGATTTTTTTTTTTTCATAGGAACTATCAGAAGACAGAAATTCTCCGATTTTAATTCATGAAAAACCCCATTTTCCCCCAAAATATACTCTTATGATTAATAGCAGGGTTTTTTTTGCAAAAACCACCCCTGCGTTATCTCGAATTGCCGGAAAACCACCTGTGATAAAATTATTAGCAAATACCCCCATACAAAATTTAGTCAAGGTCACAAAACCCCCTGACAACTTTTCGTGTAGCGCACGCGCAAATTATGCGAATGGTTGTGTATTTTGCGTCAAAAGATACCCTTAAAAGTCAAAAATACCCTTAAGTTCATCAAAGAACCGAACGACGTCGTTTTATATCATCTTCCCCATATATTGGGGTTTTGCTCGTTTTCTTCCCCCAATTTCTTCTGTTCATATTCTGCATTTCCCAGGAAATTAGAGAAATAATGTCTTCTCACACCTCAAGCAACGCGACGAAGAGAAAAGAACGCAAGCCATATATGGATCTGAGGTATCCATATAACCCATTTTGTTTATGCAATTTGAAATCTTGTATAAGGGTGGTCAAAACTGCAACAAAACCATCAAAAGGAAGATTGTATTATTTTTGTCTGTTTCGTCAATGCCAATTTTTCCGTTGGTGTGACCCGTATCGAGCAACTTGGGAACCCATTGGGGTGACCGTACAATATCCAGGTTGGGAATATGCTGAGCTCGCTTTGCCAGATGATATCGAAGAGCCAGATGAAGTTATTTCTAGAGCTAGCGTCGAAGAGAAAAAAGAAAACCATCGGCATGATCGAATCTTGTTGAAAATCTCATGGGTTATATGTGTAGCATTGTTCGCCATTGTTCTGGTGTTGTTAATGAAGATTTGAAACCTTTAATCAATCTAATATATTTTATTCAATGCAAGATATAATGTAGTGTTGTTGTTTATCAATGTAATATTGACAATGTTATTTATTCAAGTATTATTGAGAGTTTGAGATGTTATTTGTTCATTATTTGTTCAACTTTGCAATGGTAAAATTCTGTAAAATTTTGTAAAATTTTCTAATTTCCCTGTATTTGGTTACCAAATTAGCAAATAACCCCACATATAAACAAATATCGGCAACCACCCCCCTATGATTTGAAATTAATTAGCAAATACCCCCCTATGTTAATGAAAATTGGCAAGTATCTCCACTGTATTTTCAATTTCCCTGTATTTGCCAGCAACAACCAATTCATATATCAACAATAACCAACAAGCAACATCTAAAAATAAACAATAACATAAAATTCAACTGCAAATAACCAATCCATAAAAAAACATCAAAATATCTCAAACAAACAACAATATTTTTCAGAAACAGCCAACAACAAAAAAATAATGTTCAATAGACATTACAGGCTGTTACAATTGCATGTTCAATAGACAACCAACATTTCATCAAGAAACCATCACAGGCTGTTACAATTGCATTAAAAACCCAAAAAAAACCAGCAAAAGTCATCAAAAAACATGTTCAACTTTCAACACATGTAAGTCAAACTTTCCAAATGCGCTTCTTCTTGGCAGCCTCCCTAATATTATGAAGGACTTCGGATATTTGAGGCTTCCTTTTGCGCACAGAAGGCTGCAAGTGGCTCGAAAGAGGTCTTGATGTAGTCTTTTGGTCCAGAGACTGCATGTATCATATATGCATAAACCTTCAAGTATATATCTTTTTTATACCACAACTCCACATAGTCCTCAATCCTATACCTCCTATCTGCAATGGAAGCCCATGCATGATGACAATGATACCCATTTAATTGAAACAGTCCACATGTGCATGTTCTGGTAGCTAGGTCCACGACGTATCTGTCATTATGAATATCCACTTCAAATTCTTCTTGTCCATGCCATCTTGGAAAACAATTTCTTGCAAGTTGTTGAGACTTGTTGATCTTCTTCAAGATATTAGGACAAATAGACCCTTCATACTTCTTCATTCCAGCCTTTTTTGTTTGAATTCTGCTTGTCAATCTACTTCTGATCCACTCAAACATGCTAATGATAGGCTTCTCTCTAGCCTCAAGGATGTAGCTATTGAAGGATTCACACAGATTGTTTACTAACACATCTGTCTTGCAGCTTCTTGAGAAATAAGATCTGGCCCAATGACATGGAGGAATTTTTCTTAGATATTCTACTGCAGCTTTATCAAACTTGCCAATCTCCACCATAACTGCTTCAAACTCATTCTTGTTGCCTGTGGAAGCAGGTCTCCGTAACATTGTTTTCAGCTCCAAAGCTGGCCATTTTTGCTTGAAATTCTGGTAGATGTGCCTCACACAAAACCTGTGATCACAACCAGGGGGAACATCTTTAATAGCTTCAAGAAGACCTTTTTGCCTGTCAGAAATGAAGGTCCATTTCCTTTCTTCAACACCTCCAATTTCTTCTAGCAACTCACGCAAAAACCATGTCCAAGATTCTCTGTTCTCAACTGGAACCACAACTAGGGAAATTGAAAAAAGGTTATCATTCCCATCCCTTCCAACAGCACAAAGGAGCTGCCCTCCATGTGGTGTTTTCAAAAAACAACCATCTAATCCAGTTAGTGGACTGCATCATGCAAGAAATCCCAACCTCATTGGGGGAAGGCTGAAATACATCCTCTCAAAGATTGGAGGATCTGAATAAAGAATCTTTCTCAGCAATAACTTAGCACCAGGATTTCTAGCTCTAACAGTTTCACAGTAATCCCACAGGAGACTGTATTCTTGAGCATCCTGTCCCCTTATTTTGTTGAGTGCATCTTTTTTTGCCCCCAAAGTCTTCCAATAGCCAGCTTCTACACCCACCTTTCTCATCAGTGAGTTTCCGAGTTTGCTTATTTCAACATCTGGATTGTCTTTAGTGGAGTCTCCCATTCTCCTTCCAATATATTTTGCACTAGCATGCTTGTTAATTCTTTTCCTTGAACAGGTGTGTTCTCCAGTTAGTTTCTTGATCTGCAATAAATAAATTAAAAAATAGTTAGTTAAAAAATAATACATAATAGAGAAGTACATAAATATTACAAAGACAAAAAAAAAAAGAAAACAGAAACCAAGAAACCATAATATAAAATAGAATAGTATACAAAAAATATAATATTTAAATACCTTAAATATTGGACCACCTTGTACAGCAGATGCATGGATTCTCCAACTACATCTTTTTTCTTTGCATTCTGCAGTTACCCTTTTCCTTTCATTTTTTCAAAAATTCAATTTCATACCCATTTCTCACTAACCAATCTGTGAGAGCCTCTCTAAATGCATCAACATTTGAAAATATCATCAACTCTTCCAAATTTTTATTCTCCATACTCTGTCCTTCAATGAATATACGGCATTATATTTGGCTTTAGTTGAGTCATTCAGATTCTCAAGAGTATCATCATCTTCTGTCTCACTGTAGCATTGGGTTGTAGATGGTTGCACTGCACATTTCTGCAACCTTCTACCTGGTCTTTTGGATTTCTTGCCCATTATTTTCAACTTCTTGATCAAGTCTTGCTTACTGAACTGTCTATTCAAAAAAATGTCATCATCTGAAGACCCCTCAATGTCTTCTAACTCTTCACTTGGAGCATCAGAATGTACATTAACATCACCTGAACAATCTTCAGGCTGAATGTAGTCACCATCATCTGAATCATCATCCTCAGAAAACACCACATCATCATTTATGGTCTCTTCATTTCCTAGTTCTTCAGTTGGTTGTTGTTCATTTCTTGGTACTTCAGCAAACAAATCTTCAGGTGTTGGTTCTTCAGTGGTTAGGAATTCAGCAAAAATCTCTTCAAGTGTTGGTTCTTCAGGCTGTACTTCTTCAGCTGTTGCTTCTTCATGATGTAGTTCTTCACTTGTTGGTTCTTCAGGTTGTACTTCTTCACTAGTTGGTTCTTCAGGCTCTACTTCTTCAGTTTTTGGTTCTTCAGGTTGTACTTCTTCAGCTGATGGTTCTTCAGGCTGTGATTCTTCATTTGTTGGTTCTTCATGCTGAGGTTGTTCATTTGTTGGTTCTTCAAGCTGAGGTTGTTCATTTGTTGGTTCTTCGGGCTGAGGTTGTGCAGTTGTTGAGCCTTTATCAACTGTATCTTCATCACCATTCCGCAAATAAAGAATTTCTTCTTTCTTTTCAATTACATTCCCATCCTTATCAATTGCAATAATTGGCTCTATGTCTACATCTTCAGTGTAAAGTGTCAACTGGTCCAGTTCATCATGAACATTCACCAACCATGCAATACTTACATCATTTATAATGTACTTGAGCCCATGTTCAAGTGATTGCCCAGGGTACAAGAAGTAAAAGTTGACATTCACTTTTTTACCTCCACATGCTTTGTACATATCAATATCATACAGTAACTGCCTGTTCAAGTAGTCCAAGCAAATCTTTCCAGCCACTACATTTCTCCCTCCAACATAACACAATTCAGGATTATATACGAAAACCCCATCCAACCATATAGATACTTCGCACCACAGGTTCATCTGCATAAATAATAAAGCTTTAAGTTAAAAAACTCTGCAATAGTTTAAAAAAAAAAAAAAAAAAAAAAAAAAAACCAACTGAAAACCCTAAAAATCTCAACAGTAAAAAAAAAATGCAGACAATGTCTGGACAAAAATCATAAACAAAAATTTGAATAAAAAATTTAAAACATTGAAACCCCAAAAAAATAAGACCCCACATGTCCCTTGAAGATATAGACAAGATATACCTTACATAAAACAATAATATCAAAAACTGGACCACTAATCCACAATCTCCAAAAGATCCAGATAATGTCTGAAAAACAACCCACATTCTCAAAAAAAAAATACATAAAGTTTGGACTCCAACCTACAACTCCCCCAATAAAACGAAAACCTCATAAACATAAACCCTACTATTTTAATACAAATGTCTGGACTACAACCCACAACTCCCCAAAAACTTTCTACCAGTTTAATCGAACTTTCACAGTCGTCTTCACGTCTTTCTTCGAGAATCTTTAAATATAAGGCATTTGGGAGAGTATTTCGATCGAAATTGAGTCTGGAGTTTAGGGTTTTTTTTTCCTCTTCGATTTGGGATTGAATTTGGGAGAAGAGCATATACATATTTTTTGTTTTGAGAACACGTAGCAGGGGTTTTGAGTTTTGGGGTATTTTTTTATTTTTTTATATTAGGGGTAATATAGTCATTTTACTTTAGTCAACAGCCAAATGATGAATAGGTGGCGGTGTGCAATGCCAAACACAATACATGGGGCTCTGTGATAATATTTATAACATAGGGGGTATTCGCCAATTAGAAATAACACAGGGGGTCATTGCTATTAGCTCATTAATAGCATTACATTTGTATTTTTTAAATGATGCATTTCGCTCTTTTCTTCCCCAAATTCCCAAGAGTTTTCGATATTGTACCGAAATTTTATCACGATTTCATGAATTCTGAAATTCTTAGGATAGAAATGAATTTTTGATATCTAAAAACTCGTTTTTCAATTTCTCAGAATATAAATGAATTTTCAATTCTGGACACATCAAGATCGTTTTTCAGTAATCGTTTTCCGAGCGACATAAATTTCTTCATTATTAGTTAGATTTACTTTTCTGTTCAGATTGTTTAGTTATGTCTCGGGTTTTATCTTATGTCTAGGTGATGTTTGATGATACGTTTCTGAAGAAAATGACGAATACTGCAGCAAAGCATATACAGCAATGGAGCTTGAATAATAGGCCCTATTAGTAAATGGTGCATCGATACAAACACAAATAACCAATCAAGTAATGGATAAAGTGGAAACATAAAGTAGTAAGACAAGTCTTATATTCATCAGGGACGCAATTCTTTCCGTACCATATATTACATGAAAAATAATAACGAGCGGATAAAACTAACCGATGAAACGGAAAATAAAAGAAACGATATGCAAAAGGATAGTACTGTTTAATTTCCCCAATTGGATTGTGTTGTGTCAATAATCACCAAAAACGAAAGAATTTGGACACATCCTCTTTCGGGAAAGTCTTGAGCGAAAGAAAGTTCGGCGTATAAAGCATTGCCTGCATGGGACTAGCAACACTAGACATTAACTTACCGTTTCCCCGAGTAGTTTTAGTTCTGTTGGAGTAGTAGAACATGTCGTAGAACCAGCTCGAGTCTTGCTGCCACGTCATCAACACGTGACCGTCTTTGAAAAGTTTGATAGGATAAACGATCCCACGAGGTTGTTCACCGTAACAATGTCCGTAACCTTTTCGAATAACAAATTGCTTTGTCCAAGATTTCTCATTTCCGTATTCCTTCATAACCCAAAAATCAATTCCGTCGTCTGTATTGTCGCATATACACAAGCAATCCCCCAAAGCTACTAGGTTCTGAGAATGCCGTCTCCACATCGGAATAGGCGGTTGAGAAAACGTACTGAAAGTTTCCGTCTCGAGATCGAAGCAAGAAATCAAATGATAGCTCTCGTAATCTTGTAAAAACCAGTGAAGGCACCCATTAATAAACGCCCCGTTCGAATAATTGTTTCTTCCCAATCGGGCACCACAGTCAATTCGTCTCCATTTCCCTGTTCCGAGAGTGTACACGTGGCAAAAAATTATAAAAAAATAATTTACATTTTTTTTATTATCTTACGTATAGACCCCTAGGGTAGACATGGCTACGGGGCGGGTCGGGTCCGGGTTCGACTCCGACTTTTAGAGGACCCGAAACCGACCCGCGGGTAGGCGGGTCCGGGTCTGGGGCGGGTCCACCCGGGTCTATCCGGGTCGGGTCCGGGTCCACCCGGTTTTTCAATTTTTTATTTTTATTTTTTTATTTACAAGAAAGAAAAAAAAAACTTATATTGAAACTTGAAAAAACATAAGATTAACTTTAAATTCAAAATTTAAAATATAATTGAATTTAAACACTAAACAATTTTAGAAAAAAATGAAAGATTAAGACTTTGAGACAAAAACTAAACAAAATGAAAGTTGTGAAGATTGAATTACGGGTATTTATAAGTGAAAGTAATAATTGAGAAATTTTTCAAAATTTCAAAATTCAAAAAATATCAAAATTCAATCTTTCTTTTAAATTAAATCATATTTTTTTTATATTTTTCAAAATTAAATATACATGCATTTGTTATTAGTCGAGATTTTTTATATTAATAATAGTCAACATGACAATTAATAATTTATAAAACATTAGTTATACAATTATTATGATCATTTTACAGTGTTATTTATATTTATATATTTATAGTTAGGATTATTATAACAAGGAATATATATAACATAACAAAAGGTGTAAAATGATTATAATAAATAATGTTAAATAGATTATGAATTATCATATTCATTATTATTAAATAATTTTAATTAAATTATTAACAAATATAATATAAAAAAAAATTAAAAGAAATTGAAAGAACTTGAGCTTAATTCATTTAAATCTTATGATTCGATTCTAATATTTGAATAAAATGTAAATGTAAAAAAAATGATTAAATCGTATGACCTACGATTTAATTCTTACGATTTTTACAAATTAAACCAATTATTAAAAGAGAAATCACATTATAATATTTTGATTATACTCGTCATATATAGTTTTATTTTTAAAGTAAAAAATTAATTAGAATGAGATATATTCTATTTTTGTTAAAATAAACATCATCTATATTTTTAAATAATTATCTTATGATAAAATAATCAATAATTTTAATAAGTTCTTGTCAACAATTGAAATTAATCAATTTAAATTAATTGAAATGAGTTATAATTTTTTTTTTAAATAAACATCTTATTTTATTTTTCATTCGAATTTTTCACACTATCGATTTTAATAACATAAGTGAGTTTGTATTAAGTCAACGCGTTTGTTTATATATTGAATTGATTCAATACTTTATATTTTTCAATAGTGGAGATTATATTGATATAGTAATTAATAATAGATGTTTTGAAGTATTGAACCGTGATTCTATATATATTTTTAAAAGTTTCTTATATTGTATTTGTTAATAATTTAATTAAAATTATTTAATAATAATTAATATGAAAATTAATAATTTATTTAACATATTATTATTTTACACTAGAGTTTTATATTATATATATTTATTGTGTACATTTAATTAAATATGTTCATTACCTCAGTTAGACATGGCCACGGGCCGGGTCTGACCCGGACCCGGCCGGACCCGACCCGCCCCGGACCCGGCCAAGTACGGGTCGGTTTTGGGGCCCGACTTCTTGGACCCGAGACCCGCCGGGTCTACCCGGCGGACGGACCCGATGACCCGGACCCGAGGGCCCGGCCCGAGGACCCGTCGGGTCCACCCGGATTTTTAATGAAATAATCACCAAAAATGCAGCTTCTAGGGTTCGAACCCGAGTGGCCCGAGTGACTTAGTGCACTAACCACTCGGGCAAAGTTACTTATTGCAATATTAATCTTAACTTTAAATATATAATTATAAATAATATTATAAAATAATAATAACAATTGAATTACTAATGTTAATAAATTATTAATTGTCAGGTTCATTATCTTTAATATTAAAAATCTCACCTAATAACAAATACATATATATTTAAAAATCTCCCCTAATAACAAATGCATATATAAATAATTACAATTTAATTTAAAAGAAAGATTGAATTTTGAAATTTTTTTTAGTTTTGAAATTATGAAAAATTTCTCAAATTAATTATTATTAAATAATTTTAATTAACTAATTAACAAAGGAAATATAAGAAACTTTTAAAAAAATATATAGAATCACGGTTCAATACATCAAAACATCTATTATTAATTACTATATCAATGTAATCTCACCTATTGAAAAATATAAAGTATTGAATCAATTCAATATATAAACAAATGCGTTGACTTATTACAAATTAATTTATGTTATTAAAATCGACCGTGTGAAAAATCGAATGAAAAATAAAATAATATGTTTTTTTTAAAAAAATGGATTATAACTCATTTCAATTAATTTAAATCGATTAACCTCAATTATTGACAAGAACTTATTAATATTATTGAGTATGTTATCATAAGATGATTAATTAAAAATATAAATCTCGACTAGTAACAAATTTAAATCGATTAACCTCAATTGTTGACAAGAACTTATTAATATTTATAAATTATTAATATCAAAAATCTCGACTAGTAACAAATGCATATATATTTAATTTTGAAAAATATAAAAAAAAATACGATTTAATTTAAAAGAAAGATTGAATTTTGAAAAATTTCTCACTTATTACTTTCACTTATAAATACCCATAATTCAATCTTCTTTCACTTATAAATACCCATAATTCAATCTTCACAACTTTAATTTTATTTAGTTTATGTCTCAAAGTCTTAATCGTTTCATCTATATAATATATAAAAGTTGAATTGCATAGCTAATTGATTGACATTTGGCAATTTCAATTGATGACATGTCTTCAATTTCATCCCAAGTGGCGAATTGATTGGTGTAAATAAATCATCAAAAAACATGTCATCATTTTCTAAAATTAAAGGTAATTAAATATATTCAATTATTTTATTAATATTTATATCTTACCATTTATAAGATGCTCTAAATATATCAACTTTCTTGGAAACCCTAAATAAATTTATTTTTTAATGTAATTTTATAACTAATTTAATTTGTATTTAGTTAAATTCGATTTAAAATCTTCTCTTATTATAATTGCATAATTGGTGGTGTTACGATTTTTCTTTAATTTTAATTCATAAACTTGAATTTATTAACAAAAAATATTGCAGAATAAGTTATTTGATATTATACATTTTACATGAACATGACTAGAGAATATGTATTTTTTTACTAATTTAACATTATATATTGATATTATCTATATAATATATAAAAGTTGAATTCCGCAACTAATTGATTGACATTTGTCGATTTCAATTGGTGACATGTATTCAATTTCATCTCATGTGGCGAATTGATTGGTGAAAATAAATCATCAAAAAACATGTCACCATTTTCCAAAATTAAAAGGATATTAAATTATTTTATTATATATTTATATCATACCATTTATAAAATGCTCTAAATATATCAACTTTATTTTAATTTAATTTTAATAGTAATTAATTTAGTTTAAATTTATTTAAATTCAATTTAAAATCTTCACGTATTATAATTGTATGATTGATGGTGTTACGAAAATTTTGTATTTTAATTCATAAACTTGGATTTATATAAAAAAATATTTCAGAATAAATTATTTGATATTATATCTTTTACATATACATGACCAGAGAAATGTTTATCTTTTTTACTTATTTAATATCATATTCGTAATTACCAAAATTTCTCATCATGTTTGGTTCGTCTTACATCGACCCCCGTCACGGTACGATTA